>JBCEWC010012253.1:0-16002 GCA_038996855.1 Solanum aculeatissimum
CCAGACTTTATTGAAACATAAGGATTTACAAGGGAGAAGGTAGAACCAAGGTCTAACAAAGCATAAGCACCAAGGGAGAAAACTTTTAACATATCGGTAACAACATTAGGGGAGTTCTCCTGGTCCTAGCGAGAAGACAAGGCATCAAAAGCGATTTTGACTATCGCTTGCACTAAAAGTGGTTCCTTTTGAATGTTTTGGCCTATTGGAGCTGATGATGTAGTAGACTTTGTTTTGTTACTAGCATCTTCAAAGTTCGGCCCTTGACATGACATGACAATTAAAATCTCGAGGAACTCCAGCCAAGCCTCTTAGCATGCATTGCCTACATATGATAAGTAAAAGACATCATCTAAATCATAAGTGGAATATAAATATTAAGATGGAAGTCCAATTTAACCAACTTAATATAGTTATTGTATACTATTAACGTTATTCATGAAGAAAACATTCACATATATGGATTGGTGATGGATTTTCAATCATAAACTTAACGTGTTGTATTTCATTTTTTAAGATGGAATGATTTGAATAGCAGCAAGAAATTGTTGCAACAATAAGAATTTTGGCAAACTCGGTTATTTTTAATTTTTTATTATTGTCTTATTTGTCTTCTTCTTTTTTTTTTCCTTGAAGAACATATGAATTGTTCCGAGTATGTAGGTCACTGTTGTTGTTTTTATATTTTGCTAATTTAATTTCACAGGATGTTCACTTGATTCCATAATTGTCATATTTTATTATTAATTTTTTTTCACCTTTAGCCTTTAAATGATTAGTTCTCTAATTAAGACTTTTTGCTAGAAAAACGTTTTCATTGCAATGATACTTTTATACACATCTGTCAAAATTAAATTCCTATAAATTATGAAATTTTGTTCGATTAGAAATTATATTTTATCATTCTAATAATCTATACGAATTAACATGGGACACATGCACAACGCACATGCCCAAAACTGGTTATTAAAAAGTCGCAACCACAAAAAAAAATCACAATCCATACAAAAAAATTAGTATCTCACTCATAAAAGTTGCAAAAAGTAAAATCCATTCGAACATTACCCATTCAAGCTGAAAAGGTGCTCTTCAAATTACATTTTTTTCATATGTCAAACACTTCATTCACACCTTATAAAAACCCACATAACTCTTCTCAACTCGATTCATTCCAGAATAAAAAACTGGCCTCTATACATCAATTCATTAGGCGTCTACTCTATCTTAAGTCCCAGTCATTTTTTTAATTCTCATTATTAACAATCTCTGTTACATTTTTTGTCTGGTTCGCTGCTAGTGTTTTTTCCATTCATTTTCTAGCAGTTTGATTCTTTTTCATTTGTTATGATTTTTTGTTACAATGGGATGGATATTTTTTGTTGATTATGATGAATTTCCACAACAGGATTTTGTCCTTTGTAAAGTATGCAAAACCCGAATTGGATTAGTCCAGGACTTCATTGATAGCGTACGGATTCTTACTCTCTCTGCATCTTTCTTGATTTTAGATTGTTTCGTTGTTCAATTGAACCGCTGTAAATTGTAGTCTGTTATGCATACATGTTGATGACATTGCTTGCAGTTTGTGTCATAAAATTGAGTACTCTGACAAAACATATAGCTAATTTTTACCTTGTATGTTTGCAGATAGAAAATGGGAGGGATGTGGTCTTTGATAAAATGTAAGTATCATGATTTCATTCAGCAGCTTGGAATTTCTTATTTGCCTAAACATTTCTCTGTTTATAAATGCAGGTTTAATGTGCAAGTGGACGCAGAGAATACCAGAAACAAGTAAATGGAAATACCGTAGCTGATACTTACTACGTCAAATGTGAAATGCTGCTAGGGATGAAACTCGTAATATGCTAATTAATATTATGTGCTAAATTTTTTCATGTGCAGTTCGTTTTAGCAGAATATTTATCTGTTATCCAGATTGCAGTCTCTTCCACCAATAGGACCGGTCTTATTAGAGAAGGAAGATTCTTGATGGGCGCATGAGTTTCTTGCCATTAAGCAAAATCCAATTCCTGTATACTTATGTACAATATGATTTATAAGGTATTAATATGAATTTTTCTTGGTGTGTGTGGCAAGAATGTACTTTTTTATCGGATAATGAGCCCATGATTATTAATGAAGATGAAGAAGATGAGGAACAAGATCATAATCACGATGGAGGTGTTAATGAACATGATAATGATCAAGATTGAGGCGCCAATGAACTAAATGAAGAGGCTGATCAACTTGTTGATCATATAATATAGATAATATTTGATCTAAATCGAAACATATGAACTATCTAGCGATGAAAATGCAGACATTTTTTCTTAATAAATTGTCTTCCAAATGATGTGTTTGACCATCCTATTATGAAAAGTTGTCTTTTATAGTACTATAAAGTATAATATATTCAATTCTAGTTTTATTCCTAGTTGAGCTGTCTTAGTATACTGATCTTCAGTAGTTTTAGTTTCCAATTTTATATATATCTAGACATTACATTGTGCACTGAAAATACAATGAAGTTAATTCTAGCAAGTTTACTGTTAAAGTACCACATGATGATATGTTGTTAGATATCATGAAGAATGTAACGATCCGAAAATTTTTGAAAACTTCTTATGGTTGGCCTTATATGATGTACTACTGTTCATGGTTGAGTTTTCGTGGCCACGGGTTGAGTTTAAGTGGCCGAACGCAAAACGAGTCTGTTGGTGGCCTAGATGAGCCGTTTGGGCAGTTTACTTTGAACGAACATAACTTTTGATGCGGGATTAACCGTGTGGGATACTATATATCAAATTGGATCTCTTTGAGTTAGCTTCGAAACTCAACTGTTTCCACTTGATTCAGAGGTCGGATGAGGAAGTTATGGCCCAAACAGTGGGACTGCCTAAAATTCGGAAGACATTGGAGATAAGCTTTGAAAAGTGGCTAAGGATAGGCCCACGGTCCGTGAAACTTGTCACGGTCCGTGAGGGGTGTCTTGGGGTGTTCTAGTGAGCTAGGGGTGGCCAGGAACCACCCCATAAGACAAGTCTTGAGCCACGGACCACTAAACGGTCTGTGTGCATGTGGATGGCACGTGTACTATCCCGTCAAGTGGGACAGTGGCTTTGCCAAGCTATGGGTGAGTCTAGGTGGTTAAGGTTAGGCTGACGGGACCATGAGATGGCCAGTCAACCTCCAAACAGTCCGTCAAAGTGCTCATCAAGTGTTCCAGAGAGTCCTCCGAGAGTTCGCGTTGGAAAATTGGCTAAATATAGTTTGATGGAGCTTGGGACGGACCGTGTGACACTCTCACGGCACTGTAGCTTGCATGGGACACTATATTGGCAGTTTAAAGTCCATTTTATTAAGGGTATGTTTGGGATTCCACCTATTCCTAAGCCTCTTTTAAGTCCCCTAAGGTCCCCAAATCCCTATAGACATTACGTAAACCGTATACTTTCACTCAAAGCACTCTCAATACTCCATTGATCCCTCTCAAGTCTCTTGATTTCCATTGTGGAAGATTCGAAGAAAATTCATGGAAAACGTTCAATTCTTGATTCTCTATGCAATTCAAGTGTTTATTATAAGGTATGTGGGTTTTAAATTTGTGGATTCTTCCATCCATAAATCCCAAGAACCCAAACCTTTAAATTATGAATTTTTACATTTTACTTAGTTATGGGTTCTCTTGATTTTACAAAATTCTCTTGACGTTTGGGGTTCTCTGTAGATTTTAGGTTACTTCATTGTGAATTTACTCTTGAAATTATGATTTACTCCATTAAAGTTTGAAGAAACTAGTGTTGCATGTGTTTATCTTGAATTTTGATACGTGGGTGAGTCTTGCCGAACTAAACTTTGAAATTCTCATATGAATTTGAAGAAGTAAATTTGAATTGTTGAATTCCGTCACCCATGCTTTGATGCATTGATTCATGCATTGCATTGGATAAGACTTTGATGAAACTCTTGTTTTGGAGAATTTTTTATATGAATTTTGATATGTCTAGGCTTGTGATCACAATGTCTCTTTGATTGACTCTATGAGTCATTTGGGTGCTTGCACCGTTTGTTTTAGTTTGGATTTTGTAGAATGAGCTACATTCTATTGCATTGGTTTGAATGATTTGGAAACTCTTGATTTGGTTTGAAGTTTATTGACTTGAAATGTTTGGATTTTTGGAGACTTTGTCCTAATAATGCATGATTTGAAAAGTATGGTTAGTTTCGGGTTTTGAAGCGTATTGGTATATATATATATATATATATATATATATGTATATGTATTCTCATGGGATCTGACGTAGTACCAAGGGAATGGGCATTCACCCTTTCCGTCAAACCATGTGCCACCATGGGATTGCCCCATATTTAGGAGCCTTGTTTTTATACCCCTTGGTTAAGGGAGTTTTGGGATCTACTTGGCAAGTAGTCCGTTCTTAGTGGTAGCTTTCTTGGTCCTACTTTGAGTCGGTTGAGGTCAAATCCCCAATATTATTATATTGATAGATTGCATTTCATGCATCATGGCATAAGCATCTTGTTATATACATTCTTTTGGCTAAGTGCACTCCTTTCGAATCAAGTGGCCCCTTGTCATAGTGTAGTCATGCTTCCATGTCATAAGCATTACATGCCCGCATACTTAGTGCTTATTTGTGCTAACCCATACTTTTGTCTACATGTTCTAATCATGTAGGTGCAGGTGATGAGTTTTATCTACCTACCGACGAGCTTTGATCTTGAAGCTATCTGTTAGTGGTGAGCCCTTCTTCAAGGGGCAATAGCCGCCATTCCTCTAACTATTAGTAGTTTACTTTTGTTTAGTTTGACTTTTGACGGTGAGCCCGGATATGTCGTGGCCCCGTCACTCCATTAGAGGCATGTGTTGGACCTATGTCACTCTTGTTATGTTATGTGTTGACTTGTTGACTTTGACTATCTATGTATCGTATAAATGATTTACGTTTGATATTTGATCATGTTTGGTATATTGAGTTTGTCATTGAAAATTTTGAATCCATTAAATTTATGTGCTATGCTTCCGCATTCTTTTAGTAAATGGTTAGTTTGGTACTGTGATGGCTTGATCGAGAGCCTTCGGGTCCTCTTTCGCTATGTCACATCTAGACCCCCTAACCGGGTCGTGACAAAGAAGCTGTAAATGGCCCTAACCTAACCAATACTTACTGTATCCAATGTGGAATGTTGCTCGGCTTGAAAATTCTAAGGTACAAGACGATTTTGTTCCTTTTTTTATTTTGAAAAATACAGAATCTATGGTTTCTCCAGATTGTAGTCTCCAAACCACTCAGAAATTATAATGTAGAATTCTAATACCAAATGTGCAAATTTAGACTGTACACATATGTCACATGACATATAATCATATATATATATATATATTTATATTTATATTTATATATTACCTTAAAAGCACCAACTCCACAAATTCCAATGTCAAATTACTAAAATATCCCTAACTTAAAAACATAACTTAGGAATTAAAAACTTAAATTACTAAAATATCCCTAACTTAAAAAACCTAACTTACACCGACATCCTATCAAGTGATGCAAACTTAAAAAACCTAACTTACACCGACATCCTCTCAAGTGATACAACTCCTCACTTCTCTCTTTAAAATCTTCAAACATAGAACGCACAAACTCATTGCCATGAAACACTACTTCCTCCATCGCAAGCGATGCACTTTAAATTTCCATCTGCTGCCATTTGAACAGCCATGAGTGTTGCAAACAGACATAAATCAACCAACATCTGCAATAAACAAAGCAGATTATTTTATGTCGCAAACAGACATAAATCAACTTTCAATTTTACTCGCTTTCCTCTCCCCCAAAAGCAGATTGTTTTCCCATCAATCAACCGACATCTGCAATAAACAAACAGGTATTTACTATCTGCTTATTCTAACTTTCTGCCTTGTCTATAAAAACCTTCTTCTTCATTGTTTTATTGTTCTCAAAGATATGTTTCTGCTTTGTTGAAATTGCTCTCCGCATCATACGAGTTGTACTTTCTTCCTAATTAATTAATTCATCTTTTATCGAGCAACTTTGTATGGGGAGTTTGGAATTCTTGAGGGTTGAGGAGAGGCCTCTAACTTTAGAGGTTCAGTCACTTGCTAGACAGATGGTTTATTTGGATATTTCCCCTTCCCGGAGTATTTTGGCCTTTTTCAAGACTAGATCTTCATTGCTTAATCAAATATATGCTCACCAATTTGAGGATCCGAGGTTGTTCTTGATTCATGAAAAAGTGTTGAGGGGTGAAGCCCAGGAGGCTGTTATTGATTTTGTTGGTGTTCTGAGGATAAATGATAGAGTTTATGTACCTAAGGTGGGAGATTGGATGAGATTGATATTATAGGAGGCCCATTGTGCTAGATATTCCATCAATACGGGTGTGGCTAAGATGTATCATGACCTAAAAAAACATTATTGGTGGTTTGGAATAAGAAGGGACATAACTGAGTTCATGACAAAGTGATTGAATTGCCAACAAGTCAAGTATGAGCACTAAAAGCTCGGTGGATCGATGAAAAAGATGCCCATTCCTGAGTGGAAGTGGGAAAGAGTGACTATGGATTTTTTTACAGGTTTGCCCATGGCCTTGGGCAAGTTTGACTCAGTTTGGGTAGTTGTTGATCGTTTGACTAAGTCAACTCACTTCTTACCGGTGAAGACTAGTTATAAATTATATATTCGGGATATTATCAGATTGCATGGTGTGCTATCAATCGGGGGATCTATGTTAACTTCCCATTTTTGGTGGGCTCTGCAGCGTGGTTTGGGTACTAGAGTGGATTTTAGTTTAGCTTTCCACCCCCAGATAGATGGTCAGTCCAAGCGCACCATTCAGAGGTGTCACCAACATCCTGATGTCACCATTTGAGGACTTGTATGGTTGGAGGTCTAGATCACCCATTGGATAGTTTGACTCAGATTCTAATGATGTGTTGAGTGTAGATATATTTAGAGATAATATGGATCGGGTTTGATTCAGGGTAGACATTTGACAGCTCAGAGTCGCTAGAAGAGTTATGCTGATCGGAGGACTAGGCCTATTGAGTTCTCTATTGGTTGCGGTGTTAGGCTGAAAGTTTCACCCATGAAGGGTGTGATGAGATTTGGGAAGAGGGGCAAGCTCAACCCCAGATTCATTGGCCCATTTGAGATTTTGAGGAGAGTTGATAAGGTGACCTATGAGTTGGCCTTGGCACCGAGATTATCAGTCATTCATCCTATTTTTTATATTTCTATGCTGCGCCGATACATTCCAGATGAATCTCATGTGATCTCTTATGACTCTATTGAGTTGGGTCCAGATTTGTCCTTTGAGGAGGAGCCTATAGCTATGTTGGACTTTTTTTTAAGCTTCAGGTACTCCTCTTTTCTTTATATTCGAGGATGAACATTTTTTAGTGGTGAATGATGTAATGACCTGGTTGGTCATTTTTGGCCTTATCTTTGAAAATTATTTTTTTACATTTTTGTAAGTTACTTTGGGCCTACTTTGAACTATCTATATTGTTAGAACTGAAATTTTGAGTTTGTAAAATGGAAAATATGAGTTTTGGCTCTTTTTTGGAATCTTAAGTTGTTGAAAAAGTGAGTTTTTGTTCCATTCTGAATTATTGAATCGGATCAGGGATCTGTCGCTTTCATTAGCTCCGGAATGTCGAAACTCGTCTATGAGAAGTTACAGAACTGAAGTCGGAGTTAAAATGAGGTTTTAGCCCAAAGTTGTGTTTTGAGTTGTTTTTGAAACCAAAGTTGGACTTTGGTCAACATTCAGAGTTTGGAAGCTTGGATTGAAATTCCAACAGTTCTAGTAGTTCTGAATGGTGAAACTAACGCTAAAAATAGTCTTGTAAATTTTTTTGAAGGTGCAATTTTGGTATTTTGAGTTTCAAACTAGTTTATACGACTTGGATTGGTAAATGTGGAGAAGAGGCCTTGAAATCAATTTCTGATGATTCTGTTGAGTTCGGATCGCAATTTTTTGTATGAATACATAAAAAGTTTGTGTAATTCTAATTACGGATGAGTTCTGAGGATCTGTTTTGAATAGGGAATTGGACATGTTTCGCTGATATCTCTTGCAGGTTATTTTCTTCTCCGCATTTGCGGAGGTCTTGTATAATTACCATCTACTATCTCAGAGGATCGATCCGCGATTGCGAATAAGTGAGGCTGATGTTCTACACCTAGTTCGCGGGATGGGCTCCACAATCGTAAAGCACACTGTGTGGCCCCCTACCATTTTACTCTCCGCGGTCATGGAGATCTTTTTGACCTACTTCTACACATTCGCAGGACCCACCCGCGTTCTTGAAGTGCATTTGTGTTCAACACTGTTTTGAACTCGAGGGCCACCATTTTTGGCCATTTTCATAAAATTTAAGCTCTTTGGCGTGATTTTGAAGAGAGATTTTTCGAATATGTATTCTGGGTAAGGTATTCTAACACTATTTTAACTATTTCTCATAAGTTTAATCTTAATTTTGTCTTGAATTTCATGATTTCAAATGTCCAAAATTGGGGATTTTTAGACCATGATTTTCCAAACTTTAAATGTTGATTTTTCGCTCATTTTAAACCTGATTTTAGTTGGATTTTCTCCCACGGACTCCATTTTTTTCCGTAAAACTTGATTTTATAATCAATTTCTCAATTCAACTTCATATTTTAGCCCTAATTTTGACTCTTTTTCCCCTAAGCCTAATTCATGTCAATATGAGTGTTAAAATGCTCCTCTTGATGAGTAGTATCTGATTTTGATAGTTGTTGAGCGATTCCGGGAGTATTTGGAGGCTTTAGTTGATTGAAAGCTTGTACGAGTGCGATTTCGGCATCGTGGTAGGCACGACTAACCTTGCTAGGACTGGATTTGAGTTTTCATCATGTGATGTGGTAATTGTGGGATCTATACTGATTCATTTGTAAATATGTTGATGGGATGAGTTATTGATGGAAATGTGATTCCGGTTAAAGTCGATCTATGAGATAAATGTGATTCTATTGCTAATCTGAGATGAAAACTTGTGGATTGAGATCCTAAGAGATAATATTGAGATAACTTGAGGCTTGTAATACTTTTTGGGGAAAATATTGCCGAGATTTGATGGCTTATGAGATACTTTTGTTGCCTATGTGTTTGATCGGAGACTAGTAAGGTCTGATATTTGTATTCTATTTGATTCTTGGATATACTTATGTTGTGCATGTATGTTGAGGACGAGTAAGGCCCAGTACTTGTGCTACACTTGATTCGTTTGGACATATTTAGGATGTGAGTATATGTATATAATGTGGGGACGAGTGAGGTTCGATGTTGTTTGCATACCTGAGCATAGACTTGGTTATGACTATATGAGATGTTATGATAGATTGTGACACCAGTTGTTGCACCTGATTTTATTCTTTATGATTAATTGAGGATTTTGTTGTATCATTCATATCATGTTGTGATTATGTTTATGCACATATTGAGATTGATATCATTGACTTGCTTGCATGTTATGTTGGATTGTTGCACCCCTTGACCCGGATAGGAGTCAAGGGTAATATGTTTCACAGTTGTACCACCCCTTGACCCTGGAAGGAGGCAAAGGCGAGACCCATACTACTAAATCCCTTGACCACGGGGCATGTGGAAAGAATGCAGCTTTGTGACATCCCTTGACCACTTGCAGGTGGCAAGGTTGATACATTATGACATCTCTTGACCATGGGCAGGTGGCACGATTGAGAGACGCTTGATATGTGATTTGATTAGACTTTGTGTATTATATTAATATCTCTTATGATGTTGTACTACAGGTGATTTGGGAGATCTTATCTTACCTTATGGATATTTTTGTTGTGTACTAACCTTTTTGGATGCACGGTAGGACTTTTTTGTTATTACATATTTGCTCGATTTCTCTTACCCAGTCGGTTGAGCCTACTGGGTATATTTTGGTGTACTCACCCCTACTTTGTTTCCTCTCTGCAGATCGAGCAAAGGAACCCATAAAGGGTATTTGATTCATTCTTCTTGGGATATTCTCCATCTACTTAGAATATCGCGGTGAGGCTCAGACTTCGAGTCACTTTGGGTCTTTGGAAATATCTTTATCGTTCTTTTAAAATTTTGTATCAGACGTTATTAGACAGTTTTGTATTATCTTTGAGACAGTTGTAATGCTCTTTTGTACTACTTTAGATTCTCTTGTACACATGACTCTAGGTTTTGGGAATTTCTTGTGTTATGTTATGGTTGTTTCAGCTTTATTTTATTCTTCTTTAGTCACGATCCAATTTTGGATCGTGACAAAAACATAGTCTTTAAACTGCTTGACCACGATGCTACCCCATAAAGAATTTATATTATTTCAAGAAATTCCCTTCCTCTTCATTTTTTTTGTTACACTTAATTTTCTATATGTGTTGGTTATGCATTTATTATTGTTCTCTTAACCTAGACACTAGTTAAAGGGATTTTGTGATTTGTCAATCTTTTAGGGTTGAGATTCGATGTTTACTTGTCGCCCGCAGCCATGTTAGGTCCATTAGATTAATTTGTGAGAACTTAGATAATCAACACCCACTAGCTTTCTTCATTCAACTGCATATCAAGGATTTTTCAATGAAAATAATATTTTTGCACCGGCATCTTTTCCAGTGCAAATCAAAAATCTTTCTGCGGCTATGTATCTGCTAACAAGAAGCATCTCTATTCTCCCTTACTCTCGCAATCTTCTTCTACTTGTTTCTTTCCCTTGCTTTTTTCGCTTTCTCCATTGGACTATTCCTGTGAGGATGTCCATTCTAAATCCTATCCATATCAGATCCATCTTGTAAAGGCTATATACCAATAAGTTTTTGCTATATTTGGCAAGCTCTTGCAACTTTAATGATGTTGATGACATGCATCAATTTTTGTTACTTTTAGCGTGCTCCGATGATATTTTCGGTGACATCCAGTAAGTATAGACGTCTTCCAATGAAACCTCAAAGTGCTTACCATCTTTTGGCGACTTGTTTGAGTTTTTGGTGTGAGTCAGATCCAGACAGCTAACAACTAGATTCATTTTCTTCTCCGGCAAAGTAACTCTGATCTCCTCTTCAAGTTCAGGTTCTATCTTCCCAAACTAATTATTAAATTTTGTTCAGGTTTTCTTTAATTTTGGTTTTCATAAATGTTTTAAATTCTATATGCAGAGTTAGACTTATTTTTCATATCTAATTTTTTGATATATCTTTCTTGTCTAGTTGTTGATCTTTTATAAATAGTATACAATAACAATATACCCAGTGGAATCTCACAAGTGGGGTCTGGGTAGGGTAAAATATACAAAAACTTTACCATTATCTCATAGAGATAGAGAGTTTGTTTACTGAAAACCCTCGTCTCAAAAATCAAGCCTCATAAGAAGAAAATACTAGATATGGAAAAAAAGAAAAGAAAAGAAGAAAAAAAAGGGGAATGACTAATAATGTAAAGCAAATGATAGTATGTAAATACAAGACAAATATCAAATATAAGGCGGATAATAACAACATAGGATATAAAGACATGACTAATCCTAGTAATCTACTAAATCACAGGCAATACATCCACCTACCACTACTAGCCTATTAACCTCCTATCATAATATGCGATCTCCACTCCTTCATATCTAAGGTCATGTCTTCGGTGAGATGAAGTTTCACCATATCTTGTCTGATCACCTACCTATATACTTCTTTGGTCTACCTCTACCCTTCCGTGTAACCTCTAAATCCAACCTCTCACACCTCCTAACAGGAGCATTGGTACTTCTTCTCTGTACATGTCCAAACCATCACAGTCTCGCTTCCCTCATCTTGTCAACCACAGGGGCCACCTCTATCTTCTCTCGGAAGATCTCATTCCTACTCTTATCACTCCTGGTATGTCCACACATCCACCTCAACATCCTCAACTCCGCGACCTACATCCTCTGAACATGTGAACTTTTAATTTGCCAACACTCCACCCCATATAGCTGGGATGGTCTAACCACCATTCTCTAAAACATGCCTTTAAGTTTAGGTAGTATCTTTTAATCACACAATACTCCAAAGGCAATCTTCCATTTCATCCTTGTTTTCCCAATACGATGTGTGACATCATCGTGGATATCGCCACTACTCTGGATGATGAACCCAAGATACTTGAAGTTTTCTCTCCTTTGGAAAGGTTGAGTGACAAGAGTTATTTCAATGTCTGTTTCAACTCTCACAACACTGAATTTGCTTTCCAAGTATAAATAATATACTATTGCATATCTCATATCACCTTTTTACTTTTCTCTCAGTCTAACTGTGTGATCTGTTGCTTCATCTATAGCACCATTATTGTATACTTCTTATGGTTTCTATTATATAAGTATACTAGATGTACACATATTCTAGAGCTGGTTGCTTCTGTCCATCCATTTCATTCATAAACTCTCCACCTAATCCAGTGGTTTTACTAGGTTCCTGTTTCATTTATATCTTGTTTAGTACACATCTTCCTGGTGGCTTTGTTGAATAATGGTGGATAAGGTCATGTCAAAGGTATAGTCTGGGGGAGAGGGGAAGTAGTGATAATATCCCAATTCTACTATTGATTGAGACACGGTACTTGAAACCACAAGCAATCCCAAGCTAACTTTTTTCATAGCATATCCTAGAATGTCATATGAAAACTGAAGCTAAAGCTAAAACATAATAAATGCAAATACTAGCTTGACACAAGTCTTAATGGAAAAACAAAAGACTCTATGTTAACTAAATAATTATGTTTGAAATAAGCAACTAATCCTTGATGGCTCTGAATGAGAAGGACTCAACAACTACTGATTGGGATATGCAACTTGTCTAGTCATGACTCAAGAGAACGAGCACCTGAATCTACATAATGAAAGGATGTAGTGCAAAGAAGTATGCAAGTAAGTAACTGAATGTACTACGTATGTAAGATTACACCAAACATAATCGAACTAGGAACAACATACATAAAGAATGAATAAGTTTTTAGTAATTATAAACATAGTGAAATAAATGAAAAGACATTATAAAATTAGTGCATAAATATCATTTGAGAAAACAAATTGCTTCCAAATGCATAATGATGAGTCTATTTTGATAGCTCAATATTAAACATATGACTACACAAAGTCATATGTGAAAATCTACAAAGATAATGTAACATTAGCACATAAAAACTACTTCTAGTAGGGAGTTTCTTATAAACGACAGGCAACATATGAGCTTATGATGTCAAACCTATAATTGCACTTGGAAGGGCTTCCCTATACTTTATCAGGATATAAAACCTATCTATCTATATGGATGAATTATCTGGGCCTCAAAGGGCTATGTGTTCTTTGACAAAGAGCCATACTTGAAATTCCTATTGTGGCACATAGCGACAAGACTTGGATTTGTTAAACCCGCGTCGTCTATGTGCTAAATAATTCTCCGACATTAATGTGCATATACAAATAACCATAGTTTAATGAACTATCTATCTATCTGAAGTTGCAAAAACTAATACAAACACTGATTTATATATATATATAAAGAGAGATATGTTTTATTGAATACTAATACAATACGATAAGAGAAATACAACAAAGGAAATTGCAAGGTAGAATTATACAGGGAAATAGAATTGAAATCTAAAACTAGAAGTCTAGAAGGGGTTAAGAAGATAGAAGAAGGAGATGAGATTACTCAAAATCACAAATAATTTCCTTATCCTTTCCTACCCACGTTCTCACACTTTTATACCAATTTCAAAAGTAACTCTTGCCTTGGTCATGTAACTTTTCTTCCAGCCCAAAAGTAAAGGTCGAACCTTTTAGGTGGAATTATGCTTCTAGTACTCCGACGCGGTTTGCTAATGTGAAAATCATCACTCGTCGTATCCTCATTATTATCTAAACTAGAAAATGTATCAATTTATTTCACAGCATTACTCCCCTCTTGAAAATCGACCTTATCCTCATGGTTGAAGTCATCTATCTCTTTCTGGTAAGGACAATCTTGGAGCTGCAATGGTGTTACTTGTTGTCTAGGCTAGCCCAAAAGAAATGCTTAAGAAGTGAAACGTGAAATATAGGATGTATCTTGGCCTCGACTGGTAACTCTAATTTATAAGCCACCTCTCCAATGCGCTTGATTACTTTGAAAGGACCAAATTATCGTTTTAAAAGCTTATAATCTCTTTTCAGCTCCACAGCAAGTTGTTGGTATGGTTTCAATTTAACAAAAACCCAATAACCCACTGCAAACACTAGCTAAACACGATGTTTATCTGCAAACTTCTTCATCCTTGTTTGCGCTTTGATCAAATTTGCTTTTAACAACTCTAAGACCGCATCTTTCTGAATTAAGTAAGCCTCCACTAATTCACTAGCAGTGCTGCCCAAAAACGATCGAGCTACAGTAGGAGGTTATCTCCCATACAACGCTTGAAATGATGTCATTCCAACAGACGTTTGGTACAAAGTATTGTACCAGAATTCAGCGTGATCCACTGGCTTGGAGCATCAGCAACATAACAAAGGAGATATTGTTCAAGACACTTATTTAGAGCCTCAGATTGTCCATCGATTTGTGGAGGATATGCAGTACTCATGGCTAATGTTGAACCCTGCAAACAATTGATTTCCTTCCAAAAAGAATGAAGGAATCTAGGATCACGATCAGTGACAATAATGTGAGGAGGGACGTGAAGCTGAATTACACCCACTATGAATGCTTCCGCTACCAGCTAAGTAGAGAAAGTGGAAGGTAAGGGAATGAAGTGACCATATTTTGTCAAACGATCCACTACGGTAAGGATAGTAGTCTTCCCTTTGAAACTAGGAAGGCAAGTGATAAAATCCATTGCAATATCTTCAAAGGCTTGATCGGATATAGGGAGAGGCAGCAGTAAACCTGATGGATGCAAGTTTGTGTCTTTCTTCTGTTGACATATTTGCCAGGGCATAACAAATAATTTCACTTTATTTCGCATTTGGCATCAATAAAAATTTAAGGTTAATCTATGATATACTCGTGCCACACCAGCAAGCCCTCTGATATCTGTGGCGTGAAACTCAAACAGTAACTTATGTCAGAGTTCTGCATCTAATGGAATCACCAACCAACCTTTGAAAAATAACAACCCATCCTTGAATTGAAAATCCCTATGAGTCTCGACAACTGTTTATAGAGCTTGTTGAATAGCCAATAACTCTGGATGTGATTTATTCAAGGACTTCAACTCTTTTTCAAGATTAAGGGTCCAGGCAAAAATGGCCATAAAAGAGGCATTTGAATTGCGAGAAAGTGCATCAACAGCTGAATTTTGTTTCCCAGATCTGTATATGATACGAAAATCATAACCCACTAGTTTAGTGAGACATTTTTATTGCCCCAGGGTTTAGATGGTTTGATTACTGAGGTTCTTCAAGGATTGTTGATCTGTTAGTAGGTTAAATCTCCTGCCAAGATGGTATTGCCTCCATTTACTCACAGCTTGTGTAAGGGAAAACATCTCACGATGATATGTTGAAGGTTGTTGCATCCCCGTACTTAGTTTCTAGCATAGATACTGATTGGTAATTATCAGAATTATTAAGATAAGACTATATGAATATCCACCACCGAACTACTGTAGCAATCACTGTAGCAATCACTGTAGCAACAAAAAATATAATAATAAGCTACATAGCACATAGGCAATATAGACTTGAGTATAACATGATTACAGGAGTATGTAAAAAATCAATAAAATCCCAGAAGAAAGTTATAAAAAATTTAAAATCCCAAATAGAAAACCTTGAGTATATAAACCAACAGAACATAAATGATTATGCACAGATTTCACAATGAATAAAGAAGAATTTGCAACAGAAGAAAAGACATATGAGACATATGAAGGAAAACAAGTCACGATAGTATTTTCAAATTTAGAAAGAAAATTTAGAAAAAT
>JBCEWC010012254.1:0-16001 GCA_038996855.1 Solanum aculeatissimum
CTAAATCCTTAGAGCTTATGTGCTACATGTTTTAGCTTCCGCGTTTCTGAACCGATGATGAGTGTAATGATGCTATTATGGCTTGATCGAAGGTCTTCGGGTCCTCTTTCTCCATGTCATATTTAGGCCCCCTATCCGGGTTGTGACGCAGAGCCAGGGGAAAAGGAACATTGGTACCTCTATGGTGACATCATGTAGGAAAATATCCACTAGTACTTTTGAAATGTACAAAGTATGTGAGATGTAATGCATGTATAAAACTGTAATCCCATCATTTATAAGTTAAAGACCTTAATGCATGGAACGATAAAGGAAACATTCATGAGCTTAAGCAAGCACAAGGAATTATGTGCAAAATGAGTAGAAGTAATGCATAAACGAATCACGGGTGATGGGACAAAGACATTAATATCATACTTTTGTGGGTATGGACCATAAATGACATATAAGACCATGTGAGCTACTACATAGACTCTAGCATAACCCCCTACGTTGGCATGGGGAGACCACTTTCCAGATAGAACTCCACCACATAGTATGCATCATCATGTACCATAATTGGCCTACGTGTACCCACTAGCCTAGCCTACAAGGGCTCCTATGGTGGCACATAGATAATGGGGTAAAGAGTTGCTTCTAGGCTTCCCTTACCGAACTCCACCTCATTGCCTATTTCGGTGCTAAGTCATCCCATGGAATTCTTTAAAGTTTATACTTAGTCAAACAGTGACACTTTGAATCATAAGTAGCAATCTCAAGATTAGCTCGAAGCTTAAGGAACCACCAAAGGAGAATTGTCCTTTCATCTTGGAGACCATCATAATCATCATTTAGGGCATTGATAACATGCTTATATCATTGATAAAATATCAACTTAAAACATATGTTTTTTTCTCAACTTATCATTATATAACATGCAAAGTTTTACTTCAAGTTTACTTAGCTTAATGATATGTTGGGAAAATCATAAATCATATGAGTCATGCATGAATGAAGGAAACTTATGCCTATTTAAAACATGCAAAAATAGATCACACGTCATCATTCAAAGCATTGTCCATTAGGATCATTACCATTAACTCAAAACTCATGAAAATACTTAGGAAAACATTACATGGTAACATTAAAGGCAAAATACATCATAAAACATCACGAAATCATCATTAGTATGCATGCTAGTAATAGAGGAACTTAAACAAAAGGTAAAATCTTTTAATGATGGACGTTGTGGGTGAAAGAAGACCAACAAATCAACTCACATACCTTAGGCAAAGCCTATGAAAAAGGAACTTGTTGTTATGGAGAAGGTCCCTTGAAACCCTAGCCCTCTTTGCCTTGTTCTTACGGGAGAATGAATTCCTTAGAATTTTTTAGAAAGTGGAAGAATGAAAAAGAATGGGAATCTTAGGGATTTAAGCTCTTATAAAGGTCCTAAAGAGTGATAAAACAACATAGTTTAGAGTTAGGATTAATAGAAAGGATTAAAATTCCCTTCATTAAAACTGAAACACAACCCACGAGACCCTCATTATGAGTCATGGTTATCGTCGTCCTATTCTTCTTTTCCAATCTTCAAAAATTGGTTACCAATAACCAAACCACGAAACCCCTATCCATAGGTTGTAATCTGATTCACGAGTCATGGATGGCCCAATGGATTCCTTCCACAATTTGTGAAATCTTCAATTCTCTGGACCCTATTTACGAAGGCTAACCGTGGACCGTATAAAGGACTATGGGCCTTCCTGATGTTCCTATTTCACCTTCAATAAACTTTGAAGCTCCTTCTTATCTAGACCTCACACCTACGTCTCAACTGACGAGCCATGTTTCCTTACATGAGCCATAGATGCTCTTTGTTGATCATATTATACTTTGCGAAATTCCATTCTAATGCCCTTATCCATGAGCCTAGTCTATGGATCGTGTTTTAAACCACGGGCTATGAACATAAGTTCGTGAAATGAGTCCTAGAAATTTCCATCGTAACTGTTTTGTACTTTCTCCTAACGTGAGGGTCCTTACAAAGTGATAAGATCACCTCTAGTTTACCAAAGCTCGATTAATCTTTGGCATATCATCAAGAAGGGTTAAAGTTGTGGCAAAGGTTTTCTTCATAATACTACCTCTATTATGACCCAAAATAGGATCATGACTAAAGACAAATGAAATAAGGCAGAAACCATCACAACATAACATAATAATCCAAAAACCTGGAGTCATGAATACAAGAGCATCTAAATAGTGCAGAACATTAAATACAATTGTCTCAAAGTACAATACGAAGTTGTCTCATAGAATCTGATGCAAACTCTAAAAGGAAACAACAAGAAAATTTCCAAATATCCACGGTGACACAAAGTCAGATCCTTACCAGTAATATCTGGATGGATGTAGAAAAGCTCAACTAGAGTGAATCACTCGATCTACAAGGAGGAAACAATGTAGGGGTGAGTACACCGAAATGTACCCAGTGGGTTCAACCGACTAGGTAAGAGAAATTGAACAAGTATGAAATAATGAAGAACACTATCACCTGCATCCAAAAAGATTAGAACACAATAAAAATATATAAAATGAGATAAGGCCTCCACAGCCACCAACGGTACAATATAATGATAGATATGAACATAGTGCATGGAACTCATCAAGCCATATACCAAGTGCCTCAAAACCTTTCCACCTTCTCGTGGTCAAGGAGTATCATAATGTCCCAACCATACCACTTGCTCATGGTCAAGGTATATAATAATATCTCAACCTTGCCACCTGCTCGTGGTCAAGGTGTATCACAAGCCCTCAACCTTGCCACCTGCATGTGGTAAAGAGTATCACAATATCTCAACCTTTCCACCTGTCCATGGTCAAGGGATAGTACAATGCAACATGGAATAAGCACAATTAATTATACACTCTAGATATGCATTTATATATATAAATAGTAACATCAGAACGTAAATACCGATGCATGAATCTCAAATACTCATATAGAGTGATATCAAGTTGCACAACTAGTTCTCCATTTATCAACATGTCTCAGATCATTATAATTATATCAATAGCCAAGAATTTCAAATACTAGACCTCACTTGTCCCAATTATAAGTATATCAACAATACCGGACCTTACTCATCCCAATTACGCAAGTATATCAATAATATTATACCTTCCACATCAAAATATATACTCATGATCCTCAGAAATACCTCATAAGCCACCCAAATTACCACAATTACCCAGTTGATATAACAAGCTCATATTACCACCTAATCTTGCAAATTATCTCAATTCACAAGATCTTATCTCAATTTATCAATAGAATTACAATTTATAAAAACAATTATATAATCGGGATCACATTTTCATCAAAACTCCAATATATCAATGTCTCTAAACATGATTCAGTCTAGATCTCACAATTACCATATAAACATGATTAATAACTCAAATCCAGACCCAAAAGGGTTACTTGAACCTACCTCAATGTCAAAACGGCACTCAAACAAGCTTTCAATCGACTTAATCCTGCAAACGGTCCCTGAATCGATCAACTACTATCAACAATAGATACTACTCATCAAGAGTTTAGGCCCAAAATGGATAGGGTTAAAATCTGAAGTGTTCAAATTTGGAAATTAACTATAAAATTAAGTTCTACACGAAAAATAGAGTCTGTGGGTGAAACTCCCACTAAAATTGGGTTTAAAATGAATGAGAAATCAATATTTAAAGTTTGTAAATCGTGATCTAAAAATTCCCAATTTTGAACATTACAATTCATGAAATTTAAGACAAAATCAAGATGAAACATATGAAAAATAATTAGAATAGTGTTAGAAACACTTACCCACCAAAATTCTTCAAAAGTCCTCCTTCAAAATTTCCCCAAAAGCTTTGAGAGTTCAAAAATAGAGTAAAGATAGGGACTTATGGATATATAACTATTCAATATAAAAAAGAAATATGCAAACACAGGTGGGGTCCCGTGAATACGGAGAAGGAAGACTAAAATAACCTCTGTGATCGCAGAGACAAACCTGCAAATGTAGTAAATAGGAAGGGCCACATGTGCATGCACTCCGTGCACGCGGATCGATCTTCTATGAACACGGAGGGTAACAATAACCAAACCTCCGCAAACGCAGAAAAGGAAATATACCTGTACAGAAACTCAGCACCAGCAATGCCCAAGTCTAATTCCCTAATCAGAATGGACCCTCAAAACTCATCTAGAATAAGCATTTCACAAACCAAATATATATCCATAATAGAAACAAAAATATGAATTCAGTGGAATCATCATAAATCGATTACAAGGCCTCCTCGCCACATTTACCAATGCAACTTGATAATACTAGTTTAAAACTCAAAATACAAAAACTACCCTCGACAACTCTGAAAAATATTTTGAGACCATTTCTAGCGTTAGTTTCACCATCCAAAACTATTGGAACTATAGGAATTTTGATCCGAGTTTTCAAACTCCAAATGATGATCAAAGTCTAACTTTGGTTCCTAAAACAACTCAAAACACAACTTTGGGCCTAAAAATCTCATTTTAACTCCGAATTTAGTTTAGTAACTTTTGAAAGACTAGTTTTAATGTTCTGAAGTTGATGAAATTGACAGATCCCTAATCCAACACCCAAAACTCAGAATGGTACAAAACCTCACTTTTTCAATAACTTAAGCTTCCAAAAATGCCAAAACTCATATTTTCTATTTTAAAACTTTGGATTTCAGTCTCAATAATACAGATAGTTCAAAATATCCCCAAAGAAAATTACAAGAGGGTAAAATAATAATTTTCAAAGATAAGGAAAAACATCACCAACAAAATCATTACAACTATGATCCTCTGTTCCTTTATTCATCGCATCAAGGATATAATAGAAGTACTGGAGGAAGAGATAATCCGGAATTACATGGTTGGGACATTATAGCAATAACTTTTGGAATCATAACCATGTTTCCTAAAGTGGCTCCCCATCTATCCCTTTGAAATTCTTAGTGCTCTTTATCAACTTCACCTTCTTAGATGGAGGGAAAAATCTTCGTAGAAGGCCTCAGTCAACACCTCCTAAAAAGTAATGGAGTCCCTTTGTAACTCAACTAGTTATCTTGTTACTTCCCCAGACAATGAAAAGGGAAACAACCTCAATCATATCAGTTCTTGAGTGACAAGCTTGAAAGTTAATAGAGAACACACATCAACAAAGTTACGAATGTATTTGTAAGGGTCCTCATGTGCCAAACCCACAAATAAACCTTTTAGCTGCAATAATTTGAGCATAGTGCTAGTCATATGAAATACCATATTGCCCGTCAGAGGGGGCAACCTAATAGCAACGACCCTCCCAATTGACATCATTAAGATTTCTGATGTCATCAATATTGATACTCCCTGAAGTGCTCATTTCTTCTATTGAAAAATAAAAATAATACAAGTGAAAGAGAAAAAAAAGTAAACCATGTAAGTACACTCAACTACAAAGAATTAGCTCAATAAAATACTTCTAAACTTAAAATATAACATTGTTCCCTAGAAACGGTGCCATTTTTGTGTCGCTCAAACATACCCCAGAACCATTAAAAGATATGGTGGTCTTCATCAACATATCCAATGCCAGTTGAGGTCGAATCCAATAAAGAATGGTCTATGACTCACAGCTTGAAGTGTTAAATTGAATTAATGGTTTGTAGAGTGAATGAAATGATTATGGACTAATTGTACTAATATGGAATAAAAATGTGATTACTTAAATTTATTGTAACATAATAAGAGAAGAATCATGCCAGAGGCGTGTATACTAAGGTCGAGAAGTTAACATTTGGGTCTCATACATTAAATGAATACATTAATTTGACATAGGTAAGCTAGATTATTTGTAAATACAATCTCTAATCAGACAAAAGTGGCATTCCATATGAACCCGCTAAGATCTCACATGCCAACTCACACTCGAACACCCAGATTAGGATCCTACGAGTGCAGAAAGATTGGCCTAAAAATGACCTGAGTAAATATATGAGGGTGAATATAGCCCGTAAGAAGAATTATGGATCGTAAGTAGGTTTGTAAGTGGAGGGACTTGGCTTGAAAGAAATTGGATTTTTCTAGAAAGTGACCTAAGATTTATCAGATGGTTCATATAATGGGTTATGGCCCATAGAAATCTTTCGTGGAATTAGGCTAGGAAAATAAAAAAATGTTTAAGTATCGAAGGATTCTATGATTCTAACCATGGCCAATAAGTTCATATACGGCTCGTAATATAGATCATGATTTTGGGGCAAAAAATAATAGTTTCTGCATCTTTGCTTACAAACAACAGTACGAGTCGTGCTAGCTCGTACGACCCGTACATTGGCTCTCGTGGTTTGGACTACTGGATTCATTAAGGGTATTTTCAACCTTTGTTATTCCCTTAACAACCTAATCTAGCCCCTCCATGACCCCTCATACATTTCCAAGCCCTTATCCCATCTAGTCGAGTGCAAATGATTCCAATCGTCTAAGCTCTAGCACGAGTTTGTATATGCGTCTACTTTAAATGGTAATATCTCTTAGCATATAACGAATTATGTTTTTGACTATCAACCAAATAAAATATCTTTGAATTATCTTTCCAATGCAATTGGTTTCACCTTATTCGAAGTTCAAACAAAACTGTTACGCCCATTTTAGTGAAGCCCTGCCAGGCTGCTAGTTCATACGACCAACTCTATGGGTTGTGGATTGACTTACGGCCCATAAATGGGCTTTTGTGGAAAAGTTCTAGCCAGTTTCAAAAAGGGTATTTTTGTCCTTTTCTCACACCCTAAGCCCAATGCCATGTCATTTTTTCTTCTTACACACCCTATATCAGTTTAAAACTCCCCCAAATGACCCTATTCCTAAACCATTCTCTCAACCTCCCCAAGGTCCTCTAGTGAAGACAAAAGATAGGGTCTCAAGTTTCTGTACCAAAGTTCATGATTTTTCCATAGTTCTTCGTCTAAGGTATGTGGGTTTGATTTGTGAAGCCCTTTCCTTCACAAAGCTCAAGTTTCCTATTATATTTGTGGTTCAAGGTTTATGCATGTTTTGAAATTTTGGGAAGATGATTTAATCATGTGGTTTGTGATGCATTCTTGATGGTATGAAGTATATTAGTATTATTTTATGACCTACAATGCATATTGAGTTGAAATTCATAATTTTCTAGTTAGGTTTTATAAGACCATGTTGGGTTGAATTGAATGATTCCAAATACTTATATCATGAATTTATTGATGTTTGTGAACCCATATTATTATGAAATAATGTTTAATTCCATGAGAAGGATGTTATATCTAGAATTCCTATATAATGGAAGTTATAGAGTTTGAAGATATGAAGATGATGATATGGGTTCCTTAAATTATCCTTTAAATTGGTAAATACTACTACTCTCATACATGGATAACTAGTAATTTTCATGATTTCATAGCTATCTATGATTTTACCCTACTTATGGAATTTTGGGTTATGAAGTTGATGGAGGATTGCTTGATTTCACTTAAATTCGTGATTTATGTATTATAATTGTATATGAATAAAGTCTAAATCACATTAATTTCATGAATTGGTGTATTGACTTATGTATCTTATTGATTTCAAGTAATGGGTTTAATAATTGGTTTAAGGGCTACTTCAGGTATGGGTTGGTTGTCATAGATACGTATGTGTATGCACATTTCTTTCAAGTTTCAAGATCTTAAAGCTAATATACACATGTATTAGTGTGTTGTGTCATGAGATATTCCACGACATGGCATACTCCATGACATGGCATACTCTTAGAATGATATTGAAGTCATATAAAAGTTATGTATAATTGAAAGTGTTCTTTATGATGTTATGATTCCAAGTTTATACATGGCATGATTATACTCTTATCTATAGTTATTTGGGACTAGACTCATTAAAATAAAGAATAAATAAATAAAAGAAATGTGAGTTCTCACCTAGCCATTATCATGAGACTATGATGACCCGTTAGTAGAGGGATATGAAATAATACTAGCCGATAGTAGAGGCCTAGCCAAGATTATGATGCTAGCTGCTAGTAGAGTCTTATCCAAGACTAAGGAGTTCCTCTTATGATGATGATTAATGTTCTAAATACTTAAGGGACGGGTTAGTAGAATTCCTCTCCATTGTTTTAAAAGGCTTATGGGATGGGTTAATAGAATACCTCTCTAATGATGATTTTATATTTAAGAACTATAAATATTCCATGACAGTTTACCTAGCACCGAGTGGACCTTGGGATGAAAGTGAAAGCTCCCTGTTAGGAGACGTGTGAGGCCATTAGTAGAATCCCATTGTCCCATCACAATGTGCCACCATAGGAAATAGGAATAACCCACCTGTAGAGGTTGACTTATGGACCAACCAATAGTAGAGGTTGCTCAGTGGCAAGGCTTTAGTGGATCTACTTAGGCATTTTAGGAAGTCACTTGGCAAGTGATCTCCCCCTTTTTACAGTGTAGAGGTAACATCGGGACTCCATAGTTTTGTTTACATGGTTTATGTTGGTTAAAGGGTGCTCGCACATATGTTCAAGTTCTTCCTATGACCCCAAGATGTACTTCTATGATGATTTAAGATGGTTCCGTCTTATTATATCTGAAGATGTCTATTTCTACAAAAAGTGTTTTAAAGTCTCTATAGCTCATGGTTTTACAATTTCAAATGGTATTTCTCCTAATGGTATATGACTAAGTCTTCAATTATGAAAGATGGGCTCCATTATGATTTCTAATGTTCCTTGTATAATAAAATGACCATTTATGTAAAGTGATGTATTGTTCATCCAAGGATATTATTATTTTAATTTGTTCATAACAATATGTGTTTTCGCACTAATCTAAGCCTAAACAACTCATTATGCTTTCAAGTAAGGATAAGTTCTTAATTTCTCCTATATATTATCTTATGTTTATGACTAAAATAGTGTATTAAATGATCTCGCGTATGTATGTTTTCCTAATACTTCAAAAGATGTTTTATTTAATGGAATATAATTTAAATCTCTATATTTTACACTTTTTCTAAGCTAATATGATTCCCTTATTCACGATTGTGCTCATTCATGCATCCTATCAAGTTCTTTCTAAAGTTACTTTTTTATGTTTAAATGATGTTGACTTGATTATGACTTACTAATGCTTTTAGAAAATATATGTAATAATATGAGACTTAGAGTGAATCATTTGATCATTGTTTCCATGCCATGCATTGCATACCTACGTACCAGTACATTCAAAGTTCTGACGCATACTTCTATGCCTATATAATTTAACTATGTTAGGGAACGATGCTCCATGTGGCTAACTTTGGATCATTAAAGATGAGAGTTGGTGAGTCCTCCAGTTTGAGGAGAATATCTTAGCTTTTCTTATAGATTGATGTATAAGACATTCTAGTTTCCAGTTGTATATTTCTTTTGCTATGTATGTATTTTAGGGTGAACTTGAACATGTCTTAACACTCGCCAAGTTCATGTTAGAGGTACTGTTGGACAAATGTTATGATGGAACCCAGTTCTTATATTCCTTTATGATTTTTAAGTTGTGGCCCTTAGCCTCAATTCCCCCAGTTTTCTATTTTATCTTAGCATTTTATGCCTATGAATGCTTATGATATGTAAGATGGCTTGGGTGAGGTACCTTCGGGTGTCTTATTCGTCGTGGGATGACTAGGCTCCTAGGTCGAGTCATTATAAACTTGGTATCAGAGCACAAGGTTTTAAAATGGTTCTCAAAGTTAAAGATACCATGTCGAATAGAGTCTCATTCATGGGTGTGAAGTGCACCAAATCTATGAGTAGGAGGCTATAAGGCATTTAGGAATTGTCCCACTTTTTCATGATCTATGTCGTGCTTTATATTTATCCTAAGGTTCCCTTTTATCTAACAGATCATTCTTTGAACTTTTCTAGATAATGTGTCCAAGAAGAATGCCTCAAGCCCCACAAGATAAAGAAGTAACCCATGTGGAATTCTGAACCGCTTTCACTATGTTGGCATAAATTGTTACCAACCAAGCCAACCAATGAGCTTATGTTCCCAATGCTCTTACTCCGTTTTAAGGGTAAGAGACTTTGCTAGGATGAACCCTCTCGAGTTCCATGGATCAAAGGTGGAGGATGATGCTCAAGAGTTTATGGATGAAGTGTACAAAGTGTTAGCCATTATGGTAATGAATTCGGAGGAGAAGGTGGAGTTAGCAGCTTTCCAATTAGAAGGGGTGGATCAAGTACGGCACACTCAATAGAAAAGTGAGAGGAATGATGATTGGGGTCCTATATCTTGGGGAGAGTTCAAAGATGCATTTCTAGATCGCTTCTTTACCTTGGAGTTAAGGGAAGCTGAGACACAAGATTTTATCAACCTTAACCAAGGGAATATGAGTGTGAAGGAGTATTCCCTCAAGTTCACTCAACTCTCCAAATATGCCCTATCATTGGTCGCTGACCTCATGCTAGAATGAGCAAATTTATGTAAAGGTTATGAGATTTTCTTGTTCAAGAATGTCGTACTGCCATTTTAGTAAAGAAGATGGATATTTCAAGGCTTATGACCTATATAGAACAAATTGAGGATGAAAAGATGAGAAATAGTGCAAGAGAATCAAATGTTGTAATGATTGATGCTAGATGCTTTCATGGTTATGATGCTATATTTGGTGTTTTGGTGCAAGTGGTTGTGTTAATGTATTGGCAAAGTGGTAGTTTTCATGTTCCTCTTCATGCATCATTTATTCTAGTGTTTACATATTGATGATTGTTCATGCATATTCACGAGTTTGTTTTTCTTGGAATCTCATATGCAATCATGAAAATATGTTATGTGTGCATCTAAAATAATGTTAGTGTTTGTGATTTAAAACTTCATGAAAATATTTTTTATTAGAGTCTTATGTGCAATTATGAAAAAAAACACATTATGTATGCATTAAAAAGGGATGATATTTTATGTTAATGATTTTAAAACCTTGCATGGAAGTGATGTTGGGTTGTGTATTTGGATTGATGATGGGTTGCTTTGTGTGCATGTTCATTTCTCTCGTATCATGCTAGCTAGATCAATATTCAGGGAAGAATATTCCCGAAGGGTATTGTAACACCCTAGATTAGGATCCTACAAGTGCAGAAAGATTGGCCTGAAAAATGACTTGGAATCACTGTACAAAAGTGACATACCGCTTGTAAAAGGATTTAAAGATCGTAAGTGGGTTCGTAGGTGGAGGTCCTTGGCTTGAAAGAAGTTGGAGTTTTTTGGAAAGTGATCTACAAGTTATCAGACGTCCCGTATAATGGGTTACATCCCATAGAAATCCTTTGTGGAATAAGGCCAGGAAAATTAGAAAAATATTTAAGCGTCAAAGGACTCTATGAGTCTAACCGCGACCCGTAAGTTCATATACAAATCATAAGATGGTTCATGATTTTGGGGCCAAAAATAATGGTTTCTGCATTTTTGCTTATGAATAATAGTACCAATCATGCTTCCTCGTATGGCCCGTACACTGGCTCTCGTGGTTTGGATTGTCAGATTCATTAAGGGTATTGTTAACATTTCCTATTCTCTTAACAGGCTTATCTAGCCCCTCCATGACCCCTCATGCAATTCCAAGTCCCTCTCTCATCAAGTCGAGTGCAAAAGATTCCAATCGTCTAAGTTCTAGCACGAGTTCGTATATGTTTCTGATTTATATGGTAATATCTCTTAGCATACAACTAATTAGGTGCTAGACTATCTACCAAATGAAATCTCTTTGAATTATCTTTCCAATGCAACTAGTTTCACCTCATTCGGAGTTCGGACCAAAATGTTACGCTCATTTTAGTGAAGCACTGTCAGGTGGCCAGTTCATACGACCCACTCTAGGGCCGTGGATTGACTTATGGCCCCGTAAATGGGATTTCATGGAAATATTCTAGCTAGTTTTAAAAAGGGTTTTTTGCCCTTTTCTCACACCCTAAGCCCAATGTCATGTCATTTTGGCTTCTTACACGCTCTATAGTCTAAAACTCCCCCAAATGACCCTATTCCTAAACCACTCTCCCAAAACCTAAATCCAAAATCCTCTCAACCTCCCCAAGGTCCTCCATTGAAGACAAAAACTAGGGTTTCAGGTTTCTCCATCAAAGTTCGTGATTTCTCCATAGTTCATCGGCTAAGGTATTTGGGTTTGATATGTGAAGTCCTTTCCTTCACAAAGCTCATGTTCCTTGGGAAGTTGATTTAATCTTGTGGTTTGTGATGCATTCTTGATGGTATGAAGTATATTAGTATATGTTATGACCTATGATGCATATTGAGTTGAAATTCATGATTTTCTAGTTGGGATTTTACAAGGATCATGTTAGGTTGAATTGAATGATTCCAAATGCTTATATTATAAATTTATTGATGTTTGTTGACCCATATTTATGAAATAATGTTTAATTCCATGAGAAGGATGTTATGTCTTGAATTCCTATATTATGGAAGTTAGGGAGTTTGGAGATATGAAGATGATGATATAAGTTTCTTAAATTATCCTTTAAATTGGTGAATCCTACTACTCTCATACATGGATAACTAGTAATTGTCATGATTCCATAGCTATTTATGTTTTTTTCCTACTTATGGAATTTTGGGTTATGAAGTTCATGGAGGGTTGCTTGATTTCACTTAAATTCATGATTTATGTATTATTATTGTATATGAATAAATTCTAAATCACATTAATTTCATAAATTGGTGTATTAACTCATGTATCTTATTGATTTCAAGTAATAGGTTTGTAAATTGGGTTATGGACTACTTCAAGTATGGGTTGGTTGTCATGGATGAATATAAGTATGTACATTTCTTTCAAGTTTCAAGATCTTAAAGCTAATTTACATGTATTAGTGTGTTGCATCGTGATATATTCCATGACATGACATGCTCTTAGAATGATATTGAAGTCATATGAAAGCTATGCATTATTGAAAGTCTTCTTTATGATGTTATGATTCCCAAGTTTATACATGTCATGACTATACTCTTATCTATATGTTATTTGAGACTAGACTCATTGAAATCAAGAATGAATGAATGAAAAAAATTTGACTTTCTACCTAGCCATGATAATGAGACTACGATGATATGTTAGTAGAGGAATATGAAATGATGCTAGTCGCTAGTAGAGGCCTAGCCAAGATTATGATGGTAGCCACTACTAGAGGCTTAGCCAAGATGAAGGATCTACCTTTATTATAATGATTAATGTTCTAAATGCTTATGGGATGGGTTAGTAGAATTTCTCTCCATTGTTTTAAAAGGCTTATGGGACAGGTTAGTAGAATACCTCTCCAATGATGATTTCATGTTTCATATCTATGATTATTATTTGAGAGATTATATAGCACCGAGTGGACCTTGGGATAAATGCAGAAGCTCATCATTAGGAGAGGCATGATACCATTAGTAGAATCCCATTATCTTATAACTACATGCCAACGTAGGAAACAGGAATCACCCGCTAGTAGAGGTTGATTTGTAGACCAATCGATTGTAGTCGTTGCTCAATAGAAAGGCTTTAGTGGATCCACTTAGGCATCTTAGGAGGTCACCTAACAAGTGATCTTTCCATTTTTTTGGTGTAGGGGCAACATCGGGATTCCATGGTTTAGCTTGCATGGTTTATGTCAGTTAAAGGGTTCTCTCGCATATGTTCAAGTTCTTCCTATGACCCCATGATAGACTTCTATGATGATTTAAGATGGTTCCCTCTTATTATGTCTTAAGATGTCTATTTCTACTAAAAGTGTTTTAAAGTTTCTATAACTCCTGATTTTACAAGTTAAAATGGTATTTCTCCGAAAGGAATATGACTAAGTCTTCAAGTATGTAAGATGGGCTCCATTATGATTTGTAATGTTCCTTGTATAATAAAATGGTCTTTTATGTAAAGTGATGTATTGTGCACCCAAGGATATTAATATTTTAATTTGTTCATAACAATATGTGTTTTCTCACTAATCTAAGTCTACACGCCTCATTATGCTTTCTACTAAGATAAGTTCTTAATTTCTCCTATGCATTATCTTATGTTTTATGACTAAAATAGTGTGTTAAATTATCTCCCATACATATGGTTTCCTTATACTTCAAAGACGTTTTCTTCTATGAAATACTATTTAAATCTCTATATTTCATACTTGTTCTAAGTTAATATGATTCCATTATTCACTACTATGCTCATTCGTGCATCCTATCAAGTTCTTTCTAAAGTTACCTTTTTATGTTTAAATGATGTTGTCTTGATTATCACTTACTAATGCTTTTAGAAAATATATATAATAATATGAGACATAGCATGAATCATTTCAGCATTGTTTCCTTGTTGTGCAATGCATACCTACGTACCAGTACATTCAAAGTGTTGACGCATACTTCTATCTCTGCAGGATTTGACCATGTAGAGACCGGCGCTCCACGTGGCTAACTTTGGATCATTGAAGATGATAGTTAGTGAGTCCTCTAATTGGGGGACAATATCCTTGTTTTCTTTTTAGATTAAGGTATGAAACATTCTATTTTTACGTTGTATATTGCTTTTGCTATGTATTTATTTGAGGGTGAGCTTGAACATGTCTTAGCCCCCGCCAAGTCCATGTTAGAGGTATTGTTGGAAAATGTTATGATGGAACCCAGTTCTTATATTCCTTTAGGATTTTTAAGTTGTAGTTCTTATCCCCATTTCCCCTAGTTTTTTTATTTCATCTTAGCGTTATATGATTATGATATGTAAGATAGCTTGGGTGAGGTACCTTCGGGTTTCTCATTTTTCGTATGGAGACTAGGCCCCTAGGTCAGGTTTTTACACACACTAGGAACTCAATGGAACCGAACCAATCAAGTAGCAAACCTTCTAAAACCTTAGTTGATAGAACCCTAAATAGGCATTCAATCAATTCCACAAAAACTCAGACTATCACACTCATTACCTATTTCAATTATTCATGGATACTTGCAATAATAAAGGATCTAAATATAAGACCCTAAGTTTGCAACCTTGGAGCTTCAATTAAACATGAAACCATACCAAACAATAAAAATGCATTCAAATTAATAAAGACCCATACATAAATTTGAAGACACAAGTCATGACACACTAATGTGTTGCCAAAATATAGTACTTTTGATGCTTTAAACATAGGATTTTGTGTGTTCTCAAAGTGATGTTAATACGTTTGATGTGATTTTATGTTAATTTTGCAGGATTACAGGGATCAGAATGATTTTTTGCCATGTTATGTAGATTGCATATTTTTTAGGATTTACGAGACTTTCTATGGGTCATGGTTCATTCCACAGGTCGTAGGTCTATGTTGTGGGTCAGATCCAGGGAAAGGATAATTTTCAAATATTAAAGATATGTGTTATCAGACAAGATGTAACCCACTTTGACGGCCCATATGCTTGTTCATATATTGAGGATCAGAAAATATGTATAAATGTTGAGCTGCCAATAAACGAAGGCTCCTACGGGTCGTACGTCTAGTGACGGGTCATATATCGGTTTGTACCTAGAGGATCACAATTTTGAAGATTTACTAAAAATTTAACAAATGAAACCTCTAACGGGTTGTGTGTCAGAGTTTTGGAGATTTATTGAATTTTATAAACCCCCCCCCTTCGAAAGATAAGTAGATTAATTCATCTAAATTTCTTTAATTACTACAAAGTCTAGACCTTATTCCTCATGGGATTGAACCTAACCATATTTAGGTTCTATATTTTGACAACGACTGCTTATACCTTGATTTGGAGGTGTAGTTTGGGCGTGATCAAAATTTTGGAACCATTGTCGTGGAATGCGGCATTTAGATTTGGTTTAATTAGGGTGATTTGTGAGTTAATGTCACGACCCGGTTAGGGGGTCTAGATGTGACATGGCGAAGGAGAACCCGAAGGCTCTCGATCAAGCCATCATA
>JBCEWC010012255.1:0-16000 GCA_038996855.1 Solanum aculeatissimum
AAATGCGCGATATTTTGAAATTGAAGGGCAAAATCATAAAAATACATTTCATATTTTGCATGCTAATTATTCAAAAATTATTAAAAAATTAAGAGTTCGATGCTTAATTCGTACTGTGGAGGATAAAAATTGGGTGTCAACATGGGTGAGATCCACTTTGATTCTTTTCTATTTCTTTTCATAATTCCAACTTATCTCTTCATAATTCTACCCATGTCTTCACATGGGTAAATTATTCTACAACAGTATAATAATTATTAGAAAAATCTATAAAAATGTCAAAAGTTACGGAAATAGAATGCATCACTTTAGTCCAACTACATTAATCAATTATAATTTATCCTTCTCCAATCGTCCTCATCATTACAAAATCATTGGCCCCCCACTTGTTTGGCCAATCAATGTGCCATTAGACACCAAATTGTAATTTATTTATTTTTATAAAAAAAAGAAAGATAATGTTGTTGTGTAGCAACTCCTTTCTCTTCTTATCCACTATATAATACTAATAAATGTGATCCTATTTATATTCATAAATATAGAGATTTGTGTAGTTAAGAAATTACATGATTTCAACTGATTGTCTTCGTGTGTCCAAATATGCGTCTACTCTCTTTTCTCTCTTTTTTTTTTCAAAAAAGTTATATATATATATACTAAGTGACAAACTTTATTAATTTATTTTAATAACTATGGAATATTTGGTACAAGATCTTAAATAAATTAATAAGTTAATTCACTAATTAAATTAGTTATCTAAAATTATTCATCAACTAAATAATTGTAGTATCGAATAGTCCAAAATATACATTTAAAATTTACGAAATGAATCTTTTATATATAAAAAAATAATGTAAATAGACAAACATATGATATGTACTTACATTATACCACTATAGTTTGGAAAAGTTACAATTTATAGTTATAGTTAGGGTTTTGCTGCTATAGTTAGGGTTTGATTGCAACTTTCTCTCTCCTCTCTTTCTTTCTCTCGCTTTTCTTCTCTCTCTGCAATTTCTTGCCAAATATACAATCATATATGTATATCAACTGCATATATATAATTGTTTTGATAGATATACATAACCAATTCGACAAATATACATATACAATTCACCTCTCTCCACTCTCTTTCCTCGCTCTCACTTCTCTGGATCTCTCTCGACTCTCTTCTCCCTCTCCTAATCTCGCTTGCTAGATATACAGATACATATGTATATTAGTTACAAATATACAATTATTTGTGGATATGCACATACAATTTGACAATATATACATATACAATTTGCTTCTCTCCTCCCCTCCACGTCACATAGTTGAGGTTATCCCGTGTAATTATGTAAAATATAGTTATTTGACCATATTAAGTTTCAACCCTAGACATTTATGAAAATTCCCCTAAAAGAAAAGCTCTGGTAATCAAAATAACCTAATGGGTCATTACACCATTCAATGATTTTGTTCCTTAATTATCTCAATTCTTAACCATATCAATTTTAAATTTTAAATCTTCTATTTCTCCCATCTAATTGTGCTTTCCCATCCTAATGGTGCAATTCATTTTATGTATCTGCCAAAACGTGTATAAATTTTACTTTTAAAAAATTAATAATCTTTATTTTATATATAGTTACCTGTATATATATATAATGCATTTAGTTATAGTTATTTGTATATATTAATGCATCAGTATGATCTCACCCACAAATTTCCTTTCATCTTTCCTCTGTTTATTCAATAATGTTGTTCGTTAATTATCTCAACCATATCAATTTTGATTTTTGAATCTTTTCCTTCTCCCTCCTAATCATGCCTTCCTATCCTAATTGTACAATTCATTTTCAGGTAACTATCAAAATGTGTATAAACTTTACTTTTTTTAAAAAACAATTAATAGTTTCTCTTTTGTATATAGTTGTCTATATATATAATGCATTTATATGGATTTGTTTGTATATATTAATGCATTTGTATAATCTCACCACAACACCTTATACAAATATCATGTATATTGCTACAACATTTATATACAAAATATCACATTTTATATAATAATTTGTGTAATTGTCAAAAATTATATAAAAATGCATATGTATGTACAAATGCCTTTAATAAGATATATAACCAACCATAACTACTGTTTATATATAAATCAATAACGTATACTCCATATATATATATATATATATGTAGACACACATATATACATATACATACAGTTAAAGTCTACATATATACAATCACTATATGAATATATAACTTCACGAATATACTTATACAAATATAATTCACATAACTCATATACATGTTTGCTCATTAAAGAATCGTTCTAAGCTCCACAACAACAATTACAAATGATTGTATTTCGATTAATATACAAAACCGTAAATCTAGAGATTTATTACCATTTAAGTAACTTAATAACCGTATTTTTAGTCTTTCTATTAAAAATATAATTTGTATAATATTTCATATAAAATGCCTAATATACAAATGAAAAATTTTCATAGCATAGCTATGGAGCGTAGTTAGGAAAGCTATACCCATGAAGCATTATTAAGATTAATATTTTCCGTTAGCAAAATTTATTGGGCAAATTTCATTAATATACAAAATAAAATTACAAGAAAAGTAGTCCATCCTTTTCTTTTTACAAGGGAAGTAGCCAAAATCGGCTCAACTACTGGAAAAAATTACACTAACTGTCCCAAAAATAGACTGGTCTTGATTTTTTTATCTCCAATAAGAAAAATGTTATAAATATACTCATTTTTCAATTTTAAGTTGACCAAATTACTTTTCTATCCTTCCTTTCTTGCCCATAAGGCATAAGTAGGTATTGCCTCAAAGACAAAAGTTATAACATAGCTCAAAAATTATACTCAACACAATAGTATCTTGCCCATGTGGCATAAGTTACTCTTGTTGTTGCCTCTAAGTCAAGTGTTTTAGTGTATTTGATAAGTTATACTTACATTCAACAGCCTAAAATCTTGCCTATAAGGCAGAGTTATTTTTTTAAAACTTATACAAATTATTTGTTAGATCCATAATTAAAATAAGATTTTTTGTTTTGATAAATGCCTTTTTCAATAAATAATTCAAAGGCAAGAGTTATAACACGTTTAATAAGTTATACTTACATTCAAAGGTGCAAGATCTTGCCCATCAGACATAAACATGTATTGCCTCAAAGACAAGAGTTATAGCGGATCTCAAAAATTATACTGAGCACAATAGTGTAACATCTTGCCCATGAGGCATAAGTTACTTTTGTTGTTGCTTCTAAGTCAAGGGTTTTAGTGTTTCTGATAAGTTATATTTATATTCAGCAGTGTAAGATTTTACCTATAAGGCAGAAGTTAATTTTATGAAATAGTTGAGGGGCAATTTTGTCTCAAAATAATTTTTTAAAGGAATTGGGGGTATTTTTACAAAGTAACCCTTATTGGGGGCATTTTATCAACATCATCTCCTAAAAGGGGTATTTGTGAACTTTTCTCCAACTACTAAGTTCAAAATCTGCCCAACTACTGAGTTCAAAATTGGCCCAAGGCATTAGGCTTTTTTTGCTTCCTTTCCTTTTTTTTTTTTTATTCATTTTTCCTTTCTTTGCAGCATTAATTAAAAAAAAAACTTATTTTTTGTTGTTTTTTACTGCAGTTTTTAAAATAAAATTATCTTTTTTAAAGAACTTTTTTCAATAATTTTTACTGTATATATATAAAATATATTTTATTGTATAAACACTTATGTGGTGTATATGTACCATATCGATATTGAATAAATGTGTATAAATTTGCATCAATATTGTATAAATAATTATGCAATGTATCAACATTGTATAAATTGTGTATTAGCATGCATCAATATTATATAAATAATATGTAAACATGTATCGACATTGTACAAGTTATAGATAAATGTGTATCGATATTATGTAAATAGGTAAGTAATTTATTTACATTATATAAATGGTGCATAATCGTGTATCGATATTGTACATACAATTATGTAATGTATTGATATCAATATTTATTTGACTATTATGCATTCCCACATTAATAAATAAAAGAATAAACAAGAAATAATAAAATGACATAAATATTTTCTTTCACCAAAAGAGTGAAACAATTAAAAAAAAGAAGATTTTTTAAAAAAATAAAAAAATTTAAACATTGAAAAAGTTTTCTTTTAATTTTGCTTTAACATAGTACAACAACAAAAAGAAAGAAAAAAGAAAAAGGCCAAATGACACTACCAAAATAAAAAAAATAGCACTACCAAAATGACGAAATAAAAGAAAAAAAAAGAAGTCAATAGGCCAAGTAACATGAGCACTACCAGCGGCTAAAAAAAATGGCAACTTGTCATTTCCTCAACAAACCAAATAACCGAGAGGCTATATTCGATTACCAACATGATCGATTGACCATTTTAAGTAAGAAAAATAATTATTATTTTTTATGTAAATAATTTTTCACAGTGATCACTGGGTGTAATTACTCTAAATTTATTCATAATGTAACGAACAAGAAATATTGGGTTCCTAACCGGCTGTCTCAAGAGAGACATACAACTAGGGATGACAATGGGACGATGCGGGGCGAATACGGGGCAGGTTGAATTAATTATTTTTTAGACTAATGTGGGACGGGGCGGATACGGATTTAAAGTGTTGTGTTCGCATAGAGTGTGTAGTTTAAGGTGATCTTAAAATTTTGTGATTTTTAATTTTTGCTTTTACTGTTCATTTGATAAAAATTTATGGATCATTGTATTCTTATCTATGATCTAAATTCGCTAGACATAACTTTTTTAGAGAGTGTTTCGCCTTTCGATATAACGTATGCCTTAAGCATAACTTTTGATTCGCAAAGCAAGACTCTAGAAAAGTTATGTCTTACGACAAAGTTTCTATCGTTGAACTTGTGTTTTGTGGTGTACTTGTGCTAGTGAACTTATGCTCTATACCATAACTTGGGGATCACATAACTTCTACCTTAGGACATAAGTTGTGCCTTGGGCTTAATTTATTTTGCTTTCAAGCATAACTTGTGTCATTGTACTTATACTTTGGGCATAACTTTTCTTGCATTGGGCATAACTTGTGACACTAAGCTTATGTCTTGAGATATAAGTATTGTGTCATTGAGCTTATTTATAAGGCCAATATAACTTTAATTGTATTTATGCTTTGCAATTTTCAATTTTTTATTTTTTATTTTTCGCTATCAAGATCATTTTTCGCTATTTTTCATACTATTAGTTATGGCTCTAAAAGATAAAAAATAAAAAAATTAGCAATTTTAAAAGACAAAATTATAGCACACTCCAAAATAGAAATATTTGTGCAAATAATCAAGAAAGAATTTCAAATGAAAACTCCAAAAGAAATTAGAAATAGAATCATTTGATAATCAAATGACACATTTTATTAGTAGGAATAATGTAAAATCATGAACAATACTTCAGGGAATAAGTTCAAGGTACCCAAGTCTTTTGAGGATGATTAAAGAGATGTGGAACACATAAATAATCTTAAACTTTGATCCAAAAGTTATGCACAATTGCCTCCTATCCCAGGCTTCCATATTGATTTCTTATGGTAAGGAAAAGAAATTCTAGATCTACTTAAGAGACATCAATAAATAAAGTCAATTTTCACTACTTAAAAATGCTGTAAATATCCATCTCAAAATTATCAACCTTTAATGAAAGTCGATAATTTTCGACTTTCCAAAATCGATATTGTTAAAAAAAAAAAATTAAAAAAAGTGATTTCAGAAAAGTGATTTTTTACACAAAGAAATGTGGAAAAATCACATACCAACCTATGCAAGTCGGAAATATTCTCCAAAAAAATAAATACAAGAAAAATCGATCTCTTATTAATTAATATGATGACGGAGAAAGTTTTTTAATTGATTTTTCACTCATTTTTATTTTCATAAGACCCCTACACTGTCATTTGCCATGAGATGATTCAATAAAGGATAAAAACCATGAAAAAGCTAAATAATAAGATCCTTTTCTAAAGAAAATTGCTTCTAATTACACCAAACCCATTCAATGAAATTTACACAATCCATGAGCTGGTTCGTTTGCCTGATGAGCTGAAATCAAATCATATTCAACTAACCGATAAACATATTAATCCAAACAGTATTAAAGGGAACACAAAAAATTCTTAAACGGATTAACGATTTACTTAATAAGAAAATTGCGTAATTCACTCACACGCTTTAGAATTTTAATATCAATTCACCAATCGTTAATTTCACACTTCTTAAAAAATCACTTTTTTTATCATTGAAAGTTATTTAAGTGGCTATTTTCATAAATATTTTGATTGAATCACTGAAAGAAGAAAAAATAATAGTGTTTTCCACACAAAAAATTTAAAAGCTTATCAGTATTTCAATGAGAATTTGTTCCTTACCATGCATTTTAATTTTTCTGTGAACTAATTTGACAAAAGATAAATAGAAAAAATCAGTATTTTTGTTGATTCACGATCAACGAGTAGAGTTTTTATTTCTAGTAATGTGATAACTCAATATTAACAAATAATTTTACAACTGAATTATGGTTTATAGTTGAGTGTGTTTGGTAGAGAAGGCAACAGTGCGGCCAGATTGATCCCAAGGTAGTATTCGGTGGCCAAGCAATGGCTCTTTAGCGTACTGGAAATTGAGATATCGCTGGCTAATCTTTGTCTTGCACTCTAATTAACTTGACTAAGAACAAATAATTATGTCTGCCTTGCCCATGGGATAATATTGTACGAGATCAGAGACAAGTTAACCAGTATTTATATATACACACCTATTAATTTCAGGAATTTTTACGGATGGAATAATGTTTACATGATTTTTATGATAGAAGAATAGTATTTATTAGTTTGTGCATTAATGTTTCAAAAATATTATTTATAGTCATTTAAGATAAGTATCAAAATATATTTAAATTATCCCATTTTGTAGTTTTATTACTAAACTAATGGGAGTGTGAATTTCACACTTAAGCTATCACTTATTAGTTTGAAAAACACACGTGATATTGTATAATACACTTTTTCTTTTATTTAAAAAAAACCTTGCCACATAACATTTCACATGGACAAAATATTTCATCTTGAAAAAAATTAAATAAACTATTAATACTAGTTAAAAGTTAAAGATTAAAATATGTATTGCTATCCCCCAAAAAATAGAAATAGTTTTTAAGAAATAAAATTTAAAATATTTATCTCACCCCATTCCACCACCTTCTCCCCTACCATCACCATCACCGCCCTCCGACATCCCCCCACCCTTTTATCTTTTGAAATTTATTTTATAAAATATTTTTAAAAAATCAGACCCCACCCCCACCCCCCCACATTCCTTCCTTAAAAATTGATATTATTTTTTTAAAAAAAAAAATTGCTCCGCCCCATCTCACCCACACCCCTAATTTATTTTTATTTTCTTACATTTTTCTCATTATGTATTAGATATGTAACATAAATAAGAATTTTATTTTAGAAAAAAACTTGCGACAAGTAAAAACATACTTTTCTCGAAAGACACACACATATATATGTTAGGTTGGTGGGGTAAAATTATTATTTTTTTAAAATTTAAATAATATCTAAATTACTATTCAAAGAGGTGGGGAGGAGGGAAGGGGGGGAGGGGTACAATGAGAGGAAGTGGAGGAATGGAGTAAAAAAAATATTTAATATTTTATTTTATACATTTTTTAGGGATAGTAATACTTTATATTTAAGTTTAACTAATACTAATAATTTACTTATTTTTTGTCAAGATTTAATATTTTGTCTATGTGAAGTGTGATGTGGCAATTTATTTTAAATGAAAGAGAGAGTGTAATACACACACCATGTTGAAAGTGTAATAAAAGAGAGGGGTGTGTTTTCTCAAACTAATAATTGATAGTAGTTTAAGTATGAAACACATACTCCCAATAGTTTAGATATGAATTTTATTTTATTTTAAAATGGATAGTTCAAAAGTGTTTTTAACATTTATCTCTAATTATTTATAATTATATGTTAAAAAAAATAGTATATAACAACAACAACAACATATCCAGTGAAATTTCACAAGTGAGGTCTGGGAAGGGTAAAATGTACGCAGACCTTACCACTATCTCATAGAGATAAAGAGGTTATTTTCAAAAGACCCACAACTCAAATATCTCAATCCCAAAAGTAAAAAAATACTAAATATAGACTAACAATGTAACAAATGGTATAGTTATATAAATATTCTAACATTGTCAGTGAATGGAACTTAACCTCGAACTCATTTAACTTCACGTATGTTAGAATGCATCATTTGAAACATTTCATTGGTTTTGTTTTTCTTCAATGTCACGACCCCGGTTGGGCCATGAGTCACACCCACACTAACCCTCCGGTGGGAGAACTAACATTTTAACCTAAATAACCAAACTAACACAAACTAGACAATTTAAAATTATGGAAGCAAGTTCAAATAAGAAAATAGTTGAGTTCCTATAAACTCAAACATAAATCTAGTCAATAACAATAATCTAGAAATTGAAAGTCATTGTACCAAAACTCTAACATAGAAGTCTAAACATGGGAATACAACTCTGAAACTAAAACCATCAAAATAAAGAAGGAAAGTCTGAGTCTGGAAATAAATGAACTAAGACAATGAATGAATCCATAGCAGCCTGAAATATATTGGCTCACCTTTATATCTGGAGTCAATGATCACCTAACTAACTGAAGTCTATTTGCAATCATCTGAAGATGCTCTATACTATAAAAAGAAGAAAAGAAAGTACAGTATCAGTACACATAACAATAGTGTATTAGTAGGATCACACGACTATTTCAATAAACAAGATATACACAAACAACTAAAGCATAGATATCATATACATACTAAAATTAATATAATGTTCACAATTTATACTCATATACCAGTAATAATTTAATAATTCAATGCAATTTTAATCGTATTCTTCTCAAGGGACCCAAACCCAAACAAGTTATATGTCAAAACATGACACTCGATCCAATAATATATCTGAAAGTGACATCTGGGCCAATAATGTATCATAATGTGGCACTCGGTCCAATAATGCGTCAAAATATGATATCTGATCCAATAATATGTCAAAACAACACACTCGATCAAATAATGTGTCAGAACGTGATACTTGATCCAATAATTTATCATAACATGACACACAATCCACAATCACAAGCATAATTACAATCATAATCACATCCACATTGAATAATGCACAATAAGTTCAAGTAATGAATTCATTGCATGCAATTAGATTATGATAGATTATCAATTAGTTCATATTGTTATTCCTTCTGACACATACATAGAAGAAGTACTATGAAATAATTAACAGGCATATATCACATGAAGGAGAATCTAATAATATCAACTTAGCAATAGTATATCTCCCCATAAAGGTCACAATGCACCCTTGGTACACCCGATTCATTACTAAAGAATTATCTACCGAGATGGAAACACATATAAGCTCGACGAGTGGCTCACACATATTATCAATATCTGAAGCAAAATAAGCTGACACATAAGAATAAGTAGAGCCTGGATCAAATAAAATTGAAGTTGAATGGTGGCATACTGGAACCACACCTGTGATAACTGCATCAGAAACCTCTGCCTCAGCTCTATCTGAAATAGCATAGCAAATCCTACAGCCACCACTAGCCTATAGGCCTCCATGGGCTCCACCTCTTACTGTGCCACGTCTTCCTCTAGTACCTTTCTTCATGCTTTGAGAGGTGTCTCTAACTACTGGTGCTGGGGCTGGATGGGTTGGTTGGGAACCTGAAGCCTGAGTGGGAAAACATAATATGGACAATGATTTGAGAAGTGCCCAACCTCATCAAAAACATAATAAGCTCGGGAATCTCATCCCTAAGATGACTGCATTGAGAAACCACCATGTCCGATCGAACCAAGAGAACTATCATGGCCTGCCTGAGTAGACCTAGACCTATCAACACTATCAGATGTTGGAAGAGTTGCATGAACTACCCATCCTTGTTGGCCCTGCCTCTGAAACTCTTTATCCCATGGAGGGTGACCACTAAATTGTCTATGATGATGGAACCTCTTCCTGCCACCTTATTTACCATGTCGAATGCGCTTTATCATACGATCATGATCAACAACACTTTGAAATGTGTTTCTAGCTAGAACCAAGAAAGTTGTAGCCTCCTGAAGATATTGTGGCAATCCCTTGGTGAAGCATTGAATCCTCTCAAACTAAGTGGGGATGCCAGACAATGCATACCTAGACAATGCATAAAATCAGCCTCATAGTCTGACAGTATCATAGAACCCTAGTGAAGTCTATCAAACTCATCAAAACGACTATCCCGAAGATTATATGGCACAAACCTCTACAACAATATCACTGTGAATTGTGTCCAAGTCATAACTGGGGAACCAATAGGTCGACGAGTCACAATTGACCTCCACCACTCCATGGCGAGGCTGGTAAGCTGATAAGTAGTATAAGCAACTCCATGTGACTTCAAAATGGCCAAATTATACAACTAGTCCTAACACTCTGACAAGAAATCATAAGCTCTTTCACCCGGGGTGCCATCAAATCTCAAAGAAGTTAGTCAAACAAACCTCTCAAAACTCTTCTACTTAGTTGAGGACATAACTGAGCTAGAAGAAGATAGTGGCACCATAAACAAGGGTGGTGCAATAGATGGAGCAACTGTCAAACTCTGAAACTGTGCACCTGCATCCATCTAAGGTGTCCGAAGTGGAGTCACATCTACCATAAGAGGATCTGTTGGGGCTGAAAAAAGACTAACATGGGTCATAGTTGTCTCTGCTAGGGCCATAGTAGGATTAATCGGTGTTGCAGAAACTGATATCTCAACTGTAGTTGTGGTTAGAGGAGCTCCCTCCAACCTAGACAATAACCTCAATATGACTCCTGAACTGAAGGTGTAGGGGTTGAAGCTGAGGGTGGAGAAATAGGATCTGTAGGCCCCTCTGGCTCGTATGCTAGCCCTAGAGAAGCTGACCTCCACTGCCCTCTAGGTGGAGTTTCCCCTTTATCAAGCCCTCGACCTCTGGTCCTATCCTGAGCTCTACCTGGGATCCACATCTGCAGACCCAGGGTTTCCCACGGATTGTCGGGGCCTCCTAATTGGCATCTGCACAAAAAGAGTAGATTAGACACTTTCAAAGTGGGTAATACAAAAAAATGCATGCATCAGAAGCAAGACATGAAAGTTTTTCTAAAGAGTATCCCGTAACCTCTCCGAGATGGGTGTGGACGTCTACACACTGATCCATGAGACTCTACTAGACACCCAGTTCTTGACTCATGAGCCCAACGAATCTAGAGCTCTGATACCAAACTTGTCACGACCAAAAATGGGTCACGACTAAAGAAAAATGTAATAAAATGGAAGTCAACACAACATAACATCAAATATCCCCAAACTTGGAGTCATGAGTACAAGAGCATCTAACATAATACTGAAGGATAAATATAACTGTTCCAAAGGAAAATACAAGGTTGTTTGTCTCATAATATCTGATACATAGTCTGATAAAAAAGAAATAAAAGATGATCAAAAGATCCACGACGACTCGAAGTCTGAGCCTCACCATAATGATCTGGGTGATATCTATAATACTTCGATAGAATTATTAACTACCCTATCCCGAACCCTGTGTACGATCTGCAAGGATGAAACAACGTAGGGATGAGTACACTGAAATGTATCCAATAGGTTCAACCTACTGGGTAAAATAAATTGAACAAGTATGTAATAACGAAGAATTCTACACCTACATAAAAAAAGGCTAGTACATAATAAGGATATATAATAAGTCTCATAAGATCTCTCATATGTCTAGTATAACAACATTATAGGCAATAACCACACGGTATATACAATGTCATCAAATCATGCATCAAGTGTCTCGTGAACTTGCCACCTACTCGTAGTCAAAGGTGTTACAATGTCTCATCCTTTCCACCTACCCGCGGTCAAGGGGTGTTACATTATCTCATCCTTGCCACCTACTCGCGGTCAAGAAATTATATGGAGTAAATCTCACCTTTGCCTCCTACCCTGGTCAAGGAGGTTTGGTAAAACTGTGGAGCATGTTACCCTTGCCTCCTACTCGGATCAAAGGGTGGTACAATGCAACATGATACAATGCAAGACAATGCTAATCGCCCAAATATGTACATAAACACAATAACAACATAATGAGAGTAATACATTATAAGTCTCACAAAGCAGGAAATATAAATATCAAGTATGAACAACTATCACAATATCTTATCTAGACATAACCATTTCAAAGATTAGATATAGCAAATATATATATATATACCGGACCTCACTCGTACATACAATATAAATCCATCAACAATATGTCCAACTAACAAGTATATCACAAATATCGAACCTTACTCGTCCACAAGGTACATCTACATCATAATTATATTCCAAAATCACATTAACATGAATACCGGACCTTACTCGTCCCAACATCATAATAAAATCCCAGCATTAAGTATAACTCAAAAACTAGACCTTACTCATCTACAAAAATGTGTATAGTCATAAAAGTGTCCTGTTAACCATCAAATTACCAATATATTTTCCAAACCATTATCAAAATCCTCAATTTATCACAACAATATTTCACAGGATCTCAATCCACAAGTATCCATCTCAGATTAACAATAGAATCACAATTACCCATAATTCGGCTTAACCAACATCACATCCCCATCAATATTACATCTCATCAACAAAATTACTTATGATTCAGTGTAGATCTCACCATTACCATATAAACATGATCAATAACTCAAATCCAGTCCCAAGAAGGTTAGCTGAACCTACCTCAATGTCGAAATCGCACTCATACAAGCTTTCAATCAACTCAAGCCTCCAAACAATCATCAAATCGACCAATCATTATCAAAATTAGATACTGCGCATCAAGAGGAGCTAGCATTTTGATACCCATATTGGCATGGTTTAGGCTTACGGGCAAAATGGTCAATTTTACGGCTAAAAATTAAAGTTTCTATATCTAAAAATTGACTTTAAAATCAAGTTTTACACGAAAAATGGAATTCATGGGTGAAAATCCTACTAAAATCAAGCTTAAATCGGAGGAGAAATCAACATTCAAAGTTTGAAAATCATAGTCTAAAAATCTCCAATTTTGGACATTCAAAACCATGAATTTTAGGATGAAATCAAGATAAAACATAAGGAAAATGATTATTATAATGTTAAAAATACTTACCCAGTAAAATCCTTCGAAAATCTTCTACCAAAATCTCTCAAAAAGCTTGACAAGTTCAAAAATGGAATAAAAATGATGTCTTTAGGGTTTAAAACTATTCAGTTACAAAATGTTCTCTGCGAATAGGGGTGGGGTTCCGCGAAAGTGGAGTTGACTGCCAAATATACCTCCGCAATCGCGGAGACCAACCCACAAACACAGAGAACAAAAGAGAGGGGGGTCCACTCATGCACACATGTACTTCGCAAATGCGGACCAACCCTCCGCGAACGCGAAAGGTAACCTCACCAGAACTCCGCGAACGCAGGAGCTTCTCCAAGAACGCGGAGAAGGAAGTGCCCTGCAATAGATAACAACTAAAACCAACAATATCAAGTCAATTTGCCTACTCGGAACGGACTCTCGAAACTCATTCGAACTCAAAATTACACAAAATTTATATTTTTCATATCGGAAACAACGATCCGAACTCAACAGAATCATCAACAATTTATTTCAAAGCCTCCTTGTCACATTTATCAATCCGACTCAGTAAACTAGTTTAGAACTCAAAATACTAAAATTGCCCTCGGCAACTCCAAGAATTATTCTGAGATCATTTCTAGCGTTAGTTTCTCCATCTGGAACTACTGGAACTATCGAAACTGTGATCCGAGCTTTCGAAGTCCGAATGTTGACTAAAGTCAAACTTTGATCTTAGAAACAACTAAAATCACAACTTTTGTCTTAAAACCTCATTTTAACTCCAAATTCAGTTCTGCAACTTCCTCTAGTTCAGTTTCAACTTTCCGGAACTAATGAAATCTACGAATCCCCGATTAGACAACAGAAAATCAGAATGATACAAAAACTTACTTTTTCAACAACTTAAGCTTTCAAAAAGTGTCAAAACTCACATTTACCATTTTAAAACTCTGGATTTCAGTTTCAATCATTCAAATAGTTCAAAATAGACCCAAAACAACTTACAGAAGGGTAAAATAGTAATTTTTACAGATAAGGCCAAAAATGACCAACTAGGTCATTACACTTGAAAAATGAATGATAAAACAAATTCTCAATGAAATATTGAAGAACTTCATAATTATGTCGCATAAAAACATTATTACTATATTTTTTTCTCATCACCTCAATCAAAATAATATTTGTGAAAATAGCCGTTAAATAATTTCGCTCAAAATCTTTGATATTTGGTACAAGTTGCAGAAAAAGACATTGTTATTTTTGACCAAAAAAAAAAATCTTTGTATTAATCATTGATATAAAAGGAAATAAAATAGTAGTACATACTAATTCTGCTTTTGTTTCAAAACAACATAATTGTAGGCTAGTAGCTCTTGTATATATTTTTAAAATTAAAAATAATTTGTTTACGTTTTAAAATTACGTGAGACAAAAAAAATACAAAAATGTGAGAAAATAGTAAAGAAAAAGCATATTACAAAAATGGAAATAATTGATGTTTACGTAACAAGGCAGTGCTACTTACTTCCCTCCCTTGAAAGCCATGCCAATTTTCACCGACACTAATGTGTTCTATTGGATGAAATATTTTAATATTTAAGATTAAAAATAACGTTTATTATTGTATTGATTGGAGTTGGTGATATAAGAAAAGTATATTATAGGTGCCAAAAAAATGATTGACAAAAATCATTGACGTCTTTTAATAGAAAATATTTTGCTCAAATACCATAAAGAGACGTCTGCCGATTGGTTTTTTTTTTTTTTTGCAATGCATTATATTCTCTTCGTTCTTTTTAGTTGAATTAAATACCATGGTACTCTCTTCGTTATTTTTAGTAGTTATCTTATATTTTTCAAAAAATCTATTTAATTGATTTTTAAAGTTAAATTAGTTTCGTTAATTTGATAATATTTAAAAGTAAAAATATAGGCATTCAAAAACTATATAAAATGTATATAAATACAATTTTTTTTCATATCATACATCTTAAAATATTAATCAATTGTTTGATTCTCGCAAAAAAAACTATGACAAATAACAAAAAAAAAAAACAGGTTAAGTACTTGATTAATTATTTAAAATTTAAATAACTAATACATATATATATACATTATAAAAAAAATTATATATTATTTTATAAATATAAAATAATTAATATCATATAAATAACTAATTCCTAAATTACCATTATATAGCTTTAATAAGTCGTCTAACTACCCCTAAAGAGGATTTTTAAATTTTTTTTTTTTTAACCCAGTCTCCAAAATTTAGATTAATTAATTTGAATTGCGTACAATTGATTGGTGGAAAAAGGGGTGTCCACCGACACTTGATGAAAGCAGTATTTTTGGTGTCCAGGGTACGTGGCACTTTGTGGATCGTGCGATGGTATTGGTAACGTCAACTGTCTATTTACTCGCTAAATATATATTTTTTCCGTTATGACTTGATACAAGAATAAAAAAATAATAAATGATAAAAATAATTTTATTAAATTATTTTTTAAATATAATAAATACATTATTTTGAAAATATAACAGAAAAATTATTATAATTAATTATAAGAATAAATTATAAATTAAATATATATAAAATTATATCTTAATTTTATAAATTACTCCCTCCGTCCAACTTTACTTGACCCCTGTTGACTTGACACAGGGATTAAGAAGTAGTAAATGATAGGGGTAAT
>JBCEWC010012256.1:0-16000 GCA_038996855.1 Solanum aculeatissimum
TGTCATATGCATTGCATGCCCGCATGCTTAGTGCTTAATTGTGCTAACCCATATTCTTTTCTACATGTTCTAACCATATAGGAGACGAGGGTGATTTCTACATTCTCTCGAATGAAGCTTGATGTTATATTGAATACTTGTTAGTGGTGAGCCCTATTGTTCTAGGGAAATATCCACAATCTATCTACCTTTTATTTCCATGTATTAACTTTTTAGACTTGAGGGTGAGCTTCAAAGCTTGTCGAGGCCCCGCTCTTCTATGTAGAGGCATGTTTGGACAAATCATTACTCTTTTACGTTTAACTTGTTTGATGGAATCCTTGCTAATATATATATATATGTATGATGTTATTTGGCATGTCTCATGATTATTATCTCACGTTATGATAATCACTCGAATGTTATGTATGATGTATGACTATGTGCTATATGCAAGCATGCTTCTCCCTTTCCCGTATTATCCCCGTAGCTTGAGTCCCATGTCCCTCAATCCTTAGAGCTTATGTGCTACATGCTTCAGCTTCCGCGTTTCCGAACCGATGATGAGTGTAATGATTCTATGATGGCTTGATCGAGGGTCTTCGGGTCCTCTTTCGGCATGTCACATCTAGGCCCCCCATCCGAGTCGTGACAAATATTTTTTATGGTAAAGACAATTCTTGTACCTTTTTGTAGGTATATATTAATAAATAATTCAATCAAGATAGTCAAAAGTTGGAAAAAAGTTTAAGCATAACATTTGAAACTTTAGAAGCACTTGGTTCTCTCTTAAAGGTTAGCGCTCTGTTCATTACATTTGATTTGCAATTGAGAACCATAATTACTATTTAGTGTTAGCTTTGTGTCAGTTGATAGATGAACTATCAATCTTGAAAAGTTGATCTATCCTTTACACTTTCTAATGAACCTAAAAAACTTTCATTAATTGATTATTCCCTCTTACTAAGCTAAAGAGTATCATAGGACCTTATATATTGTTTTTCCTTCTCTGAGATTCTTCGAAAATACAAAAATGCATCTTCTCTTTTAAACATCTAGCAAACTTGTTCCTTATTATTTTAAAAGAAAAATATCTAATTCTTCTAACTCTAACATGGAAATGCTCCTAGCTTTTAATGAAATAGTTCTACATGCAAGTTTTATTAGTGAGAATCAAGTTTTTTCTCTTCAAAACTCTACTACTGAAATAAACAAAATAGATCCTATTTCATCTTCCCAAAACCCCCAATCTGAGGAACCATCTAAAACCCCTGATATCCCTGACCTTAACTCATCCTAATATCTAGTTCCCCTTGACTTTGTACAACCTGTGTTCCTTTTGGAATGGTATGATACTGACTCACAACCTCAACCTGTTTCTCCCTCCAATTTCTCCACTAACTTGGATGTAAAGTGTGATTTACCTTTGGGTAAAGGGGTGAATTAAACATACTCGCAGTAAGTGAAGAACTTGTAGAGAGAAGTTTGTCTGAGAGGAAGGAAAGACTACAAGCTCCGTTTTCTAATGAAGATGATGAAATAGTTGAATCTTTTGAAACTAGTCATGTTCTAAAAATAGTTATACTTGAGGAGACCTTTCCAATAACTGATACTGGTGTTGAGGATGAGGATGATGAGGATAATATTCCACTCTCGTGGAAAATTCAAAAGAAGGATCGGGTACTTGAGACACTAGTATCACACTAGAGGGTTAGTAAATAAGTTGATGAGTGATGCAATAAAGGAGAACATGGCTCACACATCTGTTGGAAGAAGGTTGAAAAAAAGAAAAACTGTGAAGGATCGAGTACTTGAGACTAGCGTGGTAGATTTATCTCAAGTGTTTGTGGAGAACCAAAAAAAAAGAAATGTGTCACTTGATAAGGAAGCAAAGAAAGCAAGGAGAGATGTTTTTGAAGAACCATTCCCAAAGTCTAGTAAGGGACCAGGTTCAAAAGTAGAAGTTAAATGGGAGTTGTCAAGAGATGAATGAGTTGAAATTTTAAAAACTCAAAAAGTTCTCAATGGTAGATTTTTTTATTCTAAAGTGCTATCTAAATTGGCGATGTGTGACTTTTTTTAATTACCCTTGAGCGGTCAAGGGTTGAGCAACACCCCTAGGCCTTATTATTAATTAAAAAAAACTAAAAATACAAGGAGGGGGACTTAAACTTTACTTCTAACCTATAATGGTTCCTAAGTTCTCCAACTTACTAAGTCCAGATAACTTAATCCCCATACTAGAAAAAGCAAACCTAGAATAATACCTAAGAGAGGACTCCTCTCATTACATCAATTTAGGAAAGCATAATCTAGGGAGACTCTTCCTTTTACAATTGAAACAACAATATTTTACTTATGGAGGCTTCTTGATTCTCTTCAACTTCTTTCTTCTAAAATTTGGAATTTCCATCTTGTCTAATTAAAGGTGTGCCCTAGCTTCTTTTAGGCAACTGTTGTCTGGAAAACATTGTCTGAGGAGTAATGGAAGTATGGTTGTATTTGGATAATGTATCAGTTGTGAAGTTGGCTTCCCTTAGAGTATGAACACAATTAAAATCTTGAAACTGTATAATAAGATATTGAATCTTGGCCAAAACAACTTGAATCTGACGAGGAGGATTACTGAGTTAGTTGATTCATCTCAAAAATAGCTCTAAATCCACCTCTAATATCACTCTCTATTATAGTACAACTGTAGACATTATGTTAAGCCAATTAAAGTTGTTTCCATCTTTGTTTGGTTATTGGTACCTACACCAAAGAAGCATTAAAAACAAATATATCATCACCTTCATTGTTCCTAAGGATGTCACCTGCTCCTATTGTTCCAGGAATACCAAGAGTACTGCCATCAGTATTACGTTTGACCATATCTTTTTTAGGCTTCTTCCAAGAGACCATAGTGACTTCGGTCTCATGAAAACAGCTTTCCACTAATTGGATCAAATTATTCCAACTACTAAGACAGGTTATATAAGGATAAATAGAAGTAAGCAAGCGATAGGTGTATTTAAAGATCCAGTATTTAACTCTAGAAAATCTAGTGCTTCCCCCTCCCCTCCCCATATTTAATAGCACATCTATTTTTCCAAAGATTGCAATAAATGAAAATAGAGGTTGATTGGAGAATAAGTCTGTGAGCCTTATTCTTATATTTCGAAGTCCACCATCTTACTAAAAGATTCCTTAAAGGAGTAAAATCATTGCCAACACCAATAGAACCAGCAAAAAAATGTCAGATTTACCTGGCTAGGATACCAATCAAAATAATATGATCTATGGTGTGTACGACCAAGAATTCGACAGTAGCAGCATGTCACAAACCGGATAAGGGGCCTAGGTGTGACATGGTGAAAGAGAACCCAAAAGTCCTCGATCAAGCCATCATAGCATCATCACACACATCATCGGTTCGGAAGCGCGGAAATAAACACATAACATATACGTTCTAGGGGAAATGGGATTGTGGACTCAAGCTAAGGGGATGTTGCCGAAAATGGGATGAACATGAATCACATAACACATAACAGTTATCTCTAAGGGGCGGGTAAGTAGGACTCAAGCTATGGGGGCATTCTGGGTTAGGGGACGTTCCACACAAGTACATAATCAACACACAACCCCAACATCAAGTCATTAGCATAACCAATACCATTTCCTTAACCAAAACTCATAAGTCATAATATCTCAATAGTCATAATATGCAACAACACAATCCAACGTACAAGAGTTTAGTTGTCCAACAAGCCTCTACATAAGATAAGTGGGGCCTCAACATAGTTTGAGGCTCCCCTCAATACATAAGTAAAGAAAAGTAACAAAACACTACTAGGTAGATAGAAAGTGGCTATTGACCTTGAACAAAAGGTCTCACCATAAGCAATAGTCTTCAAGATGATCACACGTCGTCCGGTGGAAGATAGAAGTCCACTTACCCACTAGTCTGGGGATTATAAGGTGTTGCTATTTTATGCTTAACTCTACATTTTTCCAGTAATGCTTTGAATAGCCGATTGCAAAAGTGTGATCCTCCGTCATTAATGATGGCTCGAAGGGTACCAAACCTAAAGAAGATGTTCCTTTTCAGGAATATTGTGACACTTTTGTTGTCATTGTTAGGAAGTGTCACTGCTTCCACCCATTTTGACACATAATCTACAGCGACAAGAATGTAATTTTTCCCATGCGAGCTTACAAACAGACCCATAAAGTCTATCCCCTATACATCAAATAGTCCAATCACCAATATGGGGTTTAGAAGAAGCTCCTGTTTGTGAGAAATGGCTCCTTCTCTCTGGCTTCTTGAAACACCCTTCATGGTTGAAGACTTTAGGAATGTTGATAGCAAAAAGATACCCTAAAAATTGGTTCCACGAGATAGTCTATAGTCCGTGAAGTGATCCACAACTCGTGGATGGTCTCATAGAAGTGGGCAGTGGGAAATGGCCTTTTAAGGGAACACTGGAAGGATTTCCAAGACCTAAAGTATGAGCCGTAGAATGCTCTATGACTCGTGAACTCACTTTATGAAAAAGGATCTTAAGAGCCAAAATTTGTCTAAGGCAAAGAGTGGTTTACGAGGGGAGTTCACAACTTATGTAAAGTTTCACGGGTCATTAAGGTGGTTACATAGAGAGTTCCAGTGGCCCATGTTTTGAGGACCCCTGATCCACTAGAGGTTCCATGACTCGTGGAATGGTCCACGACCTGTAATCAAGGTTTTGTGGACCGGTCCAGCTAGGTTTTTTAAAAGCAACAAAATTGACCTTTCCTACTATTTGGCAATTAAACTACATCGTATTACCCCTCTAATGACCCCTTATAGGCTTTTTCAACCCTAATTCTCTCATTCTCCTTCACTCAAAAACACTTCTAAGTTTCAAGCTCTCTCAAAGTCTCCTTCAAGAGCTAAAGAAAGGAGACCAAGTTAGGGTTTCAATTTCTTCATCACCAAGCCTGATATTTCTCCATTTTATCACTAAGGTTTGTGGGTTTGATTGTAGGGACCTTTTCTTCCCACAAGTCCAACCATTTTCTTCTCCAACTATAAGAAAGTATTTTGTAAGTTTTTGCATATGATGTTATTATTATGCATTATGTATACAAATTTAGCTTGGGTTCTTCAAGTATTGAATATTTATGCATGAATATCTATTGAAGGCTTGCCCCATTTTTTAGATTATAAATTTTGAACCCATGCAGGTTATGAATCATGAAGATCATGAGTTTTAAGACAAATTTCATGATATTAAATTTGAGTTTCTTTCTACCACGTTGGCGGGTTGATTGATTTGATTCTTCAAGTGAATTGGATTTACATTGTTCACGAAATGTTCCACCCTCATGTGTAAAGCTATGTCACTAGAAGGGGTCAAGTTTATGAATGTCTTACCCTCTAGTTTAAGGTATATGCTCACTTGTAGGTGTCAAGTTATGTGAATGAGATACTCATGCCATGTTATCACGATTTTCAAGTCTTCAAGCTATAATGATATTTATAATTTATGTTAAGTATTCCGCGGGAATAGACTTAGCACCGAAGGAGGCTTAAGGTGGGGACTCGACCTAAGGGGTCCTTATACAAAGTCTTGGTCTCTTAATTGTATGCCACCATAAGTTTATGTTATGCTTCCTAAATGGGATTTTTACTAGTGGATCGAACTAGGTCAAGTTACCCACTATGTGGGGTTAAGTTTGATTTACCATGGCCAGTAGACCATCTCCTTTCCGATAGGGGGTCATGCATCAGGATTCCAAGTAGTAGCTCGCTTGGTCTTATATGTCGGTTATGGCCTCTTCCCACATATATATGATGTATGTTATGCAAGTTTGATTGTCTCTAGACATATTTTGACTCAAGCACCATTCATGCATGTCATATTGATCTATTATCTAATGATTATGATTATGCATTTTTTAATGCTATACTACGTTTCCTTGCTTGTAATTCACCGTGCATACTTAGTACATTCCAAGTACTAATACATACTCTTTTGCCTACATAATCTCACCATGTAGGGATCAGAGCTCCTATTCATCCTCCTCCACGTGGCTAGATGGATTAAACTAAGACTTCATTGGTGAGTCCTCCATTACGGGAATAACATCCATTTTCCTTTCATACTTAATTAAGTCTTATGTATTTACAAATATTTTCTAGTTGAGGGTGATCACGGAAACATGTCTAGGCCCCTATTCCATTCTTGATAGAGGTGTTGGCGGATATGACTATTATGTAATGAGCTCGACTCCTATGATGTCGTTATATTATATGCGAGACTTCACTTAGTCCCTTTATCCCCTTTTTTGTTTGTTTTATGTTCTTGATAATATGGAAGTCCCAAGTCCCAAAAATACCCCCATAGCGTGAGTCCTACTTATCCGCCTCTTAGACATTATTTGTTATGTGATGCATGCAAATCCTCCTCCCTAAGCATCTCCATAGCTTGAGTCCAAAGTCTCATTTCCCCTAGAATTAATTGCTACTTTTTTACTCCTTGATTTAAGTTTCCGAAACAAAGGATGTGCCAATGATATGTAAGAGGCTAGTTTGTATTGCCTTCGGGTCTCTCATTTGTTGTGTAAGGTCTAGGCCAAGGCTTTGGTTGTGAAAATCTGTCGCATACCTTTCCATAGTCATGAGCATCTTGGTGGATCATCGACCAATAGTAGATGCACTAAAAAAATGTTTATGTTGTTTGAGCTTCACTATCATCCCAAAAGAACTTGTGTACATCTGCCATGAACTTGCGGCGCTGCTGAGTGTTCAGATCTGGTGGCATAATGTCACTAACCAGATAGCTTGCAAAGTCAGAAAACCATGGAATTAAATCATGTGATACTGCTAGTGCCCGTTCATCAGGAAATGAGTCATTTATTTTAGCTCCATCATAAAACTTCACCATAGCCTCTTCTTCCAATCCGGAGAGATGATCTAAGACCTGGTTTTCTGTCCCCTTTAGATTGATCACCTCAAAATCAAATTCTTGGAGAAGAAAAATCCATCTAATTAATCTAGGCTTCGCATCCTTCTTTGACATAAGGTATCTCAATGCTGAGTGGTCTGTGTGGACAATGACCTTTGTACTGAAAAGACAGGATATAAACCTTTCAAAGGCAAAGACTACTGTGAGAATCTCTTGTTCTGTAGCGGTGTAATTCTTTTGTGTTGGATTTAGAAATTTGCTAGCGTAGTATATTAGATGAAGGATCTTCTCGCGATGCTACCCCAACACCACACCCACTGAAATCCAACTACATTACACATGATTTCAAATGGCTTAGAAAAATTTAGAGCAGTGATGATAGGAGTCGATATCAACCTCTGCTTCAACCCTCAAATGATTTGAGGCATGCATCATCAAACACGAACTTAGTCTCCTTTTCTAGCAGCTTTCACAGGGGGTGTGCAATCTTTGAAAATTCCTTGATGAAACACTTATAGAATCCCGCATGGCCTAGAAAACTTCTCGCCCCTTTGAAAGATATAGGTGGGGGTAGCCTTTTGATTACCTCCACTTTGGCTCTATCAACCTAAATCCCTTGGCTAGAGATACGGTGCCCTAGCACTATGTCGTACTTTACCATAAAGTGACATTTCTCCTAGTTTAGAATAAGATGGCACTTTTCACACCTTTGAAGCCCTGCCTGGAAATGTTTCAAGCAATCTTCAAAGGAACAGCCTATCATACTGAAGTCATCCATGAACACTTCAATTGAATCTTCCACCATGTCTGAGAAAATGGACATCATACATATCTAAAATTTTATTGGCGCATTACATAGCCTAAATGGCATCTTCCTAAATGCAAAGATGCCAGAGAGGCATGTAAATGTGGTTTTCTCTTGGTCCCTAGGGAAATGGAGATCTGATTGTATCCCGAGTAACCATTGAGAAAGTAAAACCAGCCTTTGTCTGCAATTTATAAAGAATTTGGTCCATGAACGGCATTGGGAAGTGGTCTATATCGGTTGAGGCATTAAGTTTGTGGTAGTCCATACAGACCCTCTATCCTGTGAATGGTCGCATAGGAATTAACTCGTTATGTGAATTAGGGACTACAGTGATGACACCATTCTTTGGAACACACTGGACCAGGCTGGCCCATTCGCTGTCGGCTATGAGTTTTATTACACCAACATTCAACCATTTGATAATGTTTTTTCGCATGACCTTCTGGATAGGTGGGTTGAGACCCCACTGCTATTCCACACTTGGCTTGTGCCCTTTTACTAGTTGAATTTTATTAGTACATATTTCGGGTGAGATACCAATGATGTATACAATTGTACATCCAATAGCCTTCTTGAACTATTGCAAAATCGCTACCAATGTCTGCTCCTGCTGGGATGTTAGATCTGATGCCACTAAAATAGGTAGTATGTTGTCAGTACCCAAGAATACATATTTCAAATAGGGTGGATAGTCCTTCAACTCCAACTCTTATGGTGACTCAATGGAAGGCTTTGTGGGTGGTGACTCAATGGAAGGCTTTGTGAGTGGTGACTCCCGACTCTTTATGTCCAGATCCAGCATAGCTTTCCTCCAGGGGTGACCCTCAAATTCAAGAGCTTGAACTATCTCATCATAGTCCAGGATACCATCATTGCTGAATTCATCAGAATCACTTCCAAAGGGTCAACACCCAGCCTCTCTTCAATTGGCACTTCAAGTTCGTCCTCGTCATCCCCATAGTACAAATCAGTCTAAACCATCCTTAGATGTACCTAGTTCCTGGAATGATACAAAGACAAAAAATAGCATAACATACAAAATATTAAGAGTAATCTATCAAATTATAGTGTGCTAATCAAGTCTAGCCGTATTCTCGGGCAACGGCAGCACTAAATGCTCTCGACTCTGTGCCTACTCATAGTACACACCCCTACTTTGAAGTTTTGAAGCGGTCGTACTCATGTTATTAACCTATTATGGGTTAGGATCATTCCCTCGAGGAATATGGTAGACTCTGGATTACCACACTTTTGTAAATTGAATTGATATACTCTAATATCTCCTAGAAACATAAAAACAAAAAAATAAACATAACGAAGGGGGTATTTGTGATTAAAATAAATTCTAAACAATAATAGCAAGTTGTTTGTAATCGGTAAAGAAACAAACCAGGGCAACGTGTTCCCCATGACTCCCTAATTGAGTGTTCTTAGATACTTGTGACTCTTTTCTGGTGTGTAGGTGCAGGACAGTAAGTTAAGTTCTTATAAATCCTTGATCTGGCATCTAGGTGAATTTTATCACATTACTGGATCGGTCTCAATAATGTGGCGTTACAAACCCTTTCATTTTATCCCAAACCAACACTACTACCCCTAGAAGCCTGATTGGTTGAGAGAAATTGATCAACCTCTGTTAATCAATTCTTTTCCTATTTGTCACCTCCGGGATCGGGCAAGTGATACTAGGCGAGTTCCAACATATGTCTTTCATTAAAAATCAAATAAATTTAAGAATTTAATTAATACAGCATAAACACCATCCAAGAAATTACAAGTAATCCAATTTTATCTTAGTTAGTTTGTCACGGTTCCCACAATCCTAGTTGTGGATTTAGCCACGCATACTTGAGGTATGAGCAGGAATCATGTAAGAAGAATATATAATTAAATAAGTTACGCAACAAAAATTGATGAACAAAATCTGAAATCTCAATGAAATTGCAAACTTGAATTAATAAAATCACAAAATATTGTTCACAAACTCTCTAAAGTATTGTATCTCTTGTTCTAAGACATTCTTCATTGATTTATATCTGATAAAAACCTAAAAAACCTATTTATAGTACTTAAAATACAAAGCTGAAATGAAATAGGATAACTGTTTCGGCACTAGTCTTGAGCACCTTTTATGGCTTGTAAGAAGTTCACGGCTCATGAGTCAGGGTCTCGTGGAATATGGTTGCAGCTACTAGAACCCTTAACAAAACCTCTTTCACGAGTCGTGTAGGATTCCACAACCCGTGAAGGGTTTCGTCTGAACCACGTTTAACAACTTTTTACTTTCTACTTCTTTAGTTCACGACCGCACTCTACGACTCGTATAATGGTCTATGACTCATGCTCATATCTCGTAAAGTGGGACTCACTTTTCAACCCCTCACTGGAACAACAAAAAAAATCCCATCTACGACTCATGGATTGACCCGCGACCCATAGAGGGTCTTGTAAATTACCAATTTCCTTCAAAATCTGTACTTCAAGTTCAAAACCACGCCAACACTTAAATCTTGCAAAATCAAACAAAACAAACATCAAATCTACTAACATCAGTTTGAGAACGCACAAAATCCCAAGTTTTAAGCATTAAAAGTGTTATATTTTGGCAGCACATCAACACACGCAACTTAAAATTTTTGTTTGTCCTCAAGCGATGGACTCAATCTACTTAAGTAGCACAGCGACACAAAAATCAACCTGATGGCACAGAATACATCAAAATCTCAACAAATACTCAAATTTCCTCAGAACATAAATCAGTTAGCAATCAAGTAAACCAATGCAGACTATAAAATTCTAATAGTGCAACTATGTCAAACCATACAACCACAAATAAGCAACATATCAGTGAATTAGTTAAGTATCATAATGCAATGCAAGTGCCCTTACAGAAAGAAGTCCCATCATACACTTTGGGGGATATTTTCAATTCAAGTTCATTGGGACCATATCAAATCACTCATTCTCACAAGAGATATGCAACTACTGTGCCCAATACCATATGCTTGCCCCTATAATCTAGATTTATGACTTGTTGACTAGTCGGACTAGGATAACATTAGGACTTTTTAAGCTTGTAATGTAGGCTCAGGGGGCTTTGGAGTGATTATATGGATACATAGTGACTACAACCCTCCTTGATACTGCATTATTCACCACTTTCACCCTACCAACCTATCACTTTTCTTTTCTTCACCCCTTTTTCATTTTTCAACTGTTTAAGGGTGCATTTTTATTCTTTTTAGCACTTTGCCCTTATTCATGTACACTATTTTGAACTTTGGTAAATTTATCATTTTTCTTGAACCCTTTTTATTCTTTTTCTTCCCTTCTTTGTATCACTAAGCATTTTCCCTTTTTTATGACTTCTCCTTGTACCAGTCATCCTCAACTTAGGCTTCTAGCCTAAGATGAGGTGCACAATATTTGTCCTCCAAACCAAGGCCATTTTTTGGCTAGCCACCCTTAACTTAGGCTTTTAGTCTATGTTGTATGACCCTCCAGGTCATTTCTTTGGATCCGTGAATATTTTATAAGTTTGAACTTTTGCATTGTGACTTCAGGCTATTTGCGACTTGTTGACACCGATTGTTTAGCCATTGGGGAAATCATTTGACATTTATGTAGTGTTTCGAGATAAATAGGATGCTTAAGAAACTTTTTGTATTATGATTATAGTTGTGTGATATTACCAGTAGTCCGTTGACTTCGTGAAATATGAGTTAATTCTCATTTTTGTGTGTGTGTTGCGTAGAGAGCAGACTTTGGACAGGGGTAGTGTTGCATCGTCAGTCCTTGATAGGGAGCATCCTCTTGAGGACATTGAGTAGAGACTAGATTCCCTTGAGTTTTGGAAGACGGATAGAAAGATTATCAACATTGAGATTATAGGATCCTTAGAGATAGGCTTCGTGATCAATTACTTATTTGGTTATAACTGTGTACTGTACTATGGAATATGTTGTTGAGGTTGAGACTTTGTAATACCTATACCTATATGTTAGCTGATGTTTAAATGTTATATGGGTTTTAAATACTGCTGATAATAATTACGAAGCCAAGATAACTTGCGGGATTTCTAGGTAAACTAGTGAGCGGATAATTGTTCCTATGCTTCGAGTCCTGGATAACGCTCCTCATGGTTCGAGTCTCTGGTGGCCACGATTGGGATACAAAGTTATAGATACCACGTGGTAGGCAGTGGATTATTAAAAATTAAAGGGAAAAAATGGGTAATGCGTATACATCCATGAAATTGTTTCCAGAATGCAAAACATGGGATGCAAAATTTTGGAATAAGATATTTCCCTCGTTGTTGATCCAATTTTGATGGTTCCACAGGATAACTTGTGTATTTTTGCAATAGAAACATCGTGGAAGTGTCAGAAATCGATTTTAGCACGCCGTTTGAGGTAAGAAATTTTGTTTTTGCAGTTGTATTCTTGAGTATGTTTTCAAGAATTCAATATGCAATTTCTTGTCCATTTTGAGTCAAATTTTGGTGAAATTTGGGTTTATTCTATGTATTTTTGTGAGGTGCACGTCATGCTAATGTCAGAATTAATTGATAGCTCTTCGTGCTAAAATGGGATTTTAGTTGTTGTTATGTTATGATTTTTTCAGAAACTTTGTGTTATGATATCTCAGCTATTTTTATTGGAATTAAATAAATTTTGGATTTAAACTATACTACGTTTTGAGACCTACGCCATGGTATATCTAGATTTTTTTAGTTTGATCATATTTGTAGTAAATTGGCGAAGAAGTTGTTGTAAATAAATGGTTTTTTTTACTTGATAAGAAATGCAACTCGTTTCTGAGCCATTTCTCTGCCTTCTGGGATTTATTTTTGGTTCAATTTTCGGATATGGACTTGGGGAGATAAAGGGATCATTTTATGGGAGTTGGTTTGGTATTTCAAGCGTGGGCCCTATTTTCCCTATTTTAATTGCATTTGACGTATTTTCCCTTGTTTCTTGAGATATTATAGCCAAAATGGTCGTATTGATATTGTGACTCATATTTTAATAGTTGAGTGGCATTTGGAAGTGGTCAGACAGGGTAAAACTCGTGTGGACTATTCTAGAGCATGTGGATTCGCCTTTCATGTAGGCTAGGCTTCTTTATCTTTTAGACTGAGTTGAAATGGATATTATGGTTATATGTGGACTAACCACCTGAGATGTATATGTGGTATGTAATGGTATGAGATATATGGATTGTGTATAATTATATGAGATATTGGTTACTGTAATAAGTGTGATATTAGTTGTAGCTATGATATTAGCTGAGTTTTGATATTGTTGAACTACAGAAAGGTCCGTAAAGGCTGGATATTGGCTAATGCCTTGTGACAGGTATGTAATCTACCTTAACTCCTATATGTAAGAATGTGTACCCTAATGCTACTGAAATATGTTAGTTATGAGGTTATTTATTGACTACACGTTATACTGTGGACTGACTTTGGTATAGATATGGTCCTAATGGGCCGATTTGTTCGGGATACCTATGATACCTGGTATAGATATGACTCTATTGGGCTCAGTTTTTTTGGATACCTATGATATACCTGCCGATATTTTGGGTTTGGGACCCTATTGATTATTCTTGGGTTTGAGGCCTAGTTGACTATTTTTGGGTTCGAGGTCTTATTGATTATTCTTGGGTTCTAGGCCCAATTAAGTATTTGTAGGTTTGAGACCCTATTGATTATCCCTTGGTTTAAGGACCAATTGACTATTATTGGGTTCGTGGCCCTATTGATTATTCATGGATTCCAGGCCCAGTTGACTATTTTTGGATTTGAGGCCCTATTGATTATTTCTGGGTTCGAGGCCTAATTAACTATTTTTGGATACAAGGCCATATTAACTATCCCTAGGTTTGAGGCCCAGTTAACTATTCTTGGGTTTGAGTCCTTATTTGATATTATAGAGGTTCGAGGCCCTGAGTGATAGTTTTGTCAACCGATAGCATTGTATATTAATGGGGTTGTTCAGTTGGTGTTCCATGGTTCTACAAATATGCTTATTAATTGGCTCAAGTTCGGATACCTGGCATTGTAGTACTTTATTACATTTGTTCTTACCATATTTACTATATTTCTCTAAGTTGGTCGATGATGCCTATTAGGTGCCTTTCACTAGTACTCACCCCTATATTTCTGCATCTTCCCATAGTGCAGGTCCAGATACTAACCGCAGACACTGAGTTAGGTGTTCACAGATATTTTAAGAGATATTGGTGAGCATCAGGAGCTATGGACATTCTACAGTTTTTCCTGTCTAGCAGGCCATCTTTTGTATTCAGACACCGACCTGGTATATATGTAGTATGGAATTGTATGTGTAGGCTGCTATTCTGGTTTTATATGTGGCTATGTACATCTTACTATGAGTCTATGGTAGCTCTGGATAGGTGACTTCCATGTCCTGGGATAGGTTGTTGTTGGCTTTGTTATATGTTGTTAGTATCTTTATCACTAGTGTTTCAGAATAGGTGTCATGGGTATTGGGTTACCTTGCCTATAGGCGGGTTCTAACAGGCACCATCATGACCTGAGTTGTCGGGTTATGATAAGTTATTTCAATGAAATACCAGGGCTAAGTTTGGGAATTATCATTTATTAAGTTCCATGCGTATTAGGTGTTTATAAAGAATAGGGTCAATGTTAGGCTCAAAAATAGGGAGCAAGGGATAATTAACATCTTTGGTTGGTTATATATAAGCTAAGTGGGCTAAATTAGAACAATGTCCTAAGATCCTTTCCTAACCAACTATCCTAAAGTCTAAATCCTGAGTAATAGGGCAATTTCTAAATTAAAGCACAGTAGAGAATCATGCAGTTACGATCATTCACTCATGGAACTACTTTACATGTTAAAACAACTACCAGATAATGCTTTTTATCACAGTGATACACTTATCAGAACAAATATTATCAAATAACCTAATCATGCATGGTTACTATCAAACTAGCAAAACAAAAATTTGGTGGGTATCATTTTTACAAAAAATTTACTATGCCATGGATATCAATAATATGTGCTACACATGCTACCTAAAATATCCTAAATATGCCGATTCAACATAAAATAAAAATCCATAGGGAAAGAACACAAGCAAGAAAACCCTTTAGAATAAAAACATAGGGTGGTTATAGGCCAAAGTTACTTAGACTTCACTGAGGTCGTATAAAAACCCACACCTCATCAAAATGATTGTGCATTTTACTCAATGCACGTGAGTGAATATAAGGAACTAGGGTCAAAATAAATATACCTGGGCGCCTCAGCACCTCTCTCGATCTTGGGTTGCCTCCCAAGTAGATCCTAATTTATTGTCGGGGCACGACTCAACTCACTTGAGTACTCAGACTTCCTCAAGTGCCCATTCTTCTACTGTTTTCATTTCTTCTTCATTGCTAAATACAATTTCACTCTTTGACCATTCACCCTGAATGTAGAGCTATCTCGTTTCTCCAAATTAATGGCTCCATTACTAAATACTTGTACTATTCTGAATGGTCCCGTCTATCTGGATTTGAGCTTTCCAGGAAACAACCTTAATCTAGTGTTGAAGAGCAATACCAGGTCTCTAGGTCCAAAATGGCAATTCTCGATGTGTCGATCATGTTGCAACTTAATGAATTACTTATACAGGGCTGAACTCTTATATGCCTTTAGCGAAATTCATTAAACTTATTAAGTTAGTTCAGCCTTGCGGTGGTGACCTCTTTCCAGTCTAGATTCAACTTTTTGAGTGCCTATAGTGCTTTATGCTCAAGTTCTACTGGCAAATGACATGCTTTACCAAAGACCAGTTGGTACGGTGTCACGACCCGGATAGGGGGCCTAGATGTGATATGGCGAAGGAGAACCCGAAATTCCTCGATCAAGCCATCATAACATCATTTTACACCTCATCGGTTCAGAAGCGTGGAAAATAAACACATAACATATATTTTCTAAAGAATTGGGGACTTGAGACTCAATCTATGGGGTTATTTCCGGGAAAGGGATAAACATGGATTCACATAACGCATAGCAATTATCTCTAAGGGGAACGGGTAAGTAGGATTCACTATGGGGACACACCGGGGTTATAGGACTTTCCACATAAGCACATAGTCAATCAAAAATCCCCCATATTTAACTCATAGGCAATTTAAATAAAGATTCTTTAAGACAAGACTAATAAGCATGATTCCCATAAACATAACAATTGACATAACAAAACAACGTATGAGAGTACAGTGGTCCAAAGCCTCTACATAAGATAG
>JBCEWC010012257.1:0-15995 GCA_038996855.1 Solanum aculeatissimum
GATAAAGTTTAAAAGTGTTAAAAATATATGAATAAGGGTTAGGGTTATATCCAATAGGTTTAAGGGACTTTAGGAAGTCTAAAAAGGGTCTAGGGATCAACCAAATTACGACTTAACCCTTAAAGAGGCGAAATATTCACTGAACCCAGGGCCAAACGGTGGCCCAAACGGTCCATAAAACAGCTCACGGTCCATGCCACTGCTCCATAAGCCTTACCTTAGTCAAATAAGCAGCCCACAGCTTGGCCAAGGCTCTGCCCAACTTGACGGACCACCAAACGGTTTGTTTGAGGTCTCACGGACCGTGGGGTGGTCCGTGGACCCTAACTTAGTTTGTGGAGTGGGTCCTAGACACCCCATGCTCTCTGGAGCATCTCACGGACCCCCACACTTACCGTGAACAGTACCACGGTCCGTGGCCCATGCCTTGGGCCATTTTCAGGTCCCCTTTCAGTGTCTTCTGAATTTCCGGCAGTATCACTCTTTGGGCAATAACTTTCCCATACGAACTTGGAATTGAGTGAAACCAGTTGCGTTGCAAAGATAATTCAATGTGATTCAATTTAATATGTAGTAGCCCACAATGTTCAACCCGCATCAATAGTTATAGTTTTGTGAAGCTCACTGTCCAAACAACCTCTCTAGGCCCCAAAATAATCCGTTTTGCGTTCGACCACTTAAACTCAACCTGTGGCTACCAAATTTCAACCATGAATAGTATAACATCATACAAGATCAACCATAAGGAGTTTCGGAAATTTTCGGGTCCTTACAGGCTTAGAGGCCAAACATACTTTCAATACTCTTATGCATACTTTACATGAGTCAAACATCTTTCATAATCATGCATCATGGGCTAAAAAGCCAAGAAAACTTTCATGTCAGACTTCATGCATAAGAGTATCTCCATACTTGTCATATCATATCATATCATATTGGTGCAAGCACCCATGTTGCTCAAAGAGCCATATCATAGACTTAGTGTGATCACAACTTAGTCAAACCCATACTTGTTCAAAATCATAGTCTTAAGTCTGAATATGGCCCACAAAAAGATCTCATAGAAGTGTAGCCCAATTTTGAAGAATAAAGTTTACGAAGCCCCGATACGGGCTGTAGAATTTATTATGGCCCATAACCCTGATCGGAGTTCCTGCCGACTCAATTTTTCTATTTCATTTTGGTTTTGGTTTCTAGTTATTATAAATAGATTTTTAGGCATTTTTAGAAAAGAGGACGCACCAGTTAGCGAAAAACAATAGAGAAACACTTGGAGAACTCTTGTTTGGTTATTTTATCATTAATTTTATATATTGTGATTTCATGAAGATTGAGATTTTCTTGTTCTTAATTTTATCATTGTAAGTGATTTATTATGCTATTATTTAACATGATTTATCCTTCTACACTGATCATGCATAGCTAAATCCACAACTAGGGTTGTGGGAACCACGAAGAACTAAGAAGGTGTAATCGAATAATTCATAATTTTTGGAAAGTGTGCATGCATGTATTAATTTTCTATTCATTTAGATTTCTTTTTAATGGGTGGACAATGTTAGAACTCGCCTAGTTGTTAATAACTAGATCAACGTAGTAATGAATGGGAAAAGACAATAATTAATAGGATTTGATTGATGTTTTCTCATCTAATAAACCAAACTAGATTGAGGGGAGGTTGTACTGAAACAATAGGTAAGGGTTAGTAATGTCATATTGCGGGGATGGAACAACTCACGTAGTGAAATTTATCTCTCACTTGATCAAAGGATTTGGTAAACTTAACTTACCGTTCTGCATGCTACACACTAGAAAAGATTATGATTACCTGGTAATACCGAGTTAGGAAATCATGGGGAACCCAATACCCTAGTTACTTCTTCTACTGGTTTCACAACTCATTCTAGCTTAGGTTTGATCTTTTTAGCAAATTACGCAAACCCCCCCCCCCCCCTCTCGGGAGATAAGGAGGTTAACTAACTTGACTTGATTGAAATTACCTTGAGTCTACCATACTCCCTGTAGGATCGACTCTAACCTCGATTAGGTTATATATCTTAACAATGACTGCTTTAACATTCAAAAAGGAGGTATAGCTTGGGAAATATCAAGATTTTGGCACCGTTACTGGGGAGTATGGTTTAGACTGCCGTAATTTGAGTAATTCGAGGATTAATCCTTATTTCCCTCATTTTACATTTTTTTGTTTTTGTTTTGTTTCAGTGTGTAGGTGTAGGGTATGCACAACACTTAAAGTTGAAAAAATCCCTTGACTCCATTTGATCCTGAGATTCAAAAGATGCTAAGGAGAGTGACCCAAAATAATCTGAACTATGCTTCAAGTGAGGCAATTAATGCAACACTGAACAACAATAATAATAAAAACCCACCTCCATTTGAGGATTTTAATCCATCACCACATGACCTTCAAGCTGCAGCTAATACATGGAATCAGTATCGGCTTGATCTTATGGCAATAGATGTTACTGGAGCTATTATGTTACCTCCACTGACGGATGACACAAAGTTCATCGTTTCGAGTGGGTTGCTTGAAATGCTACAGAATCACAGGTTGTTTGTGGGCCTACCATCAGAATATCCACATAACCATCTACACAATGTTGTCTTCTTTTGCAAGAGCATGATGGGAAGTCAGAATCTGTCCATGGATGTCATTGGGCTCCATGTCTTTCTATTTTTTCTGACAGGTAATGTAACACTATGTTTAGCCGAACTTCCATAGAGTTCAATCACCAGCTGGGCAGAACTGCAAAATACCTTTTTGGAAAGGTACTTCCCGAAGTCAAAGAAGCTGAAGTTGAAGGACCAAATCAATAACTTCGAGCAATTGCCTGGTGATTCTTTTAGTACTACGTGGGAGAGGTTCACAAAGTGTCTGAGAAGTGTCCCTGATCACAAAATTGTTGATGAAGCCCTGGTGGAAATCTTCTATCAAGCCCTGGATGAAAATAGCCAAATTGTCGCTGACACTATCATGAGTGGCTCAGTTTTAGATCGTCAATTTTAGGAGGTTGCTCAAAGATTGGAAAGAGTGGTCAAGATGAATCGTGCATGGGGGATAAGAGATAAGTCAAATACCAAAAGCTCATTCTCAGTAAGTACATATTCAACATAGGCAAAGATAAATAATGATGTGATGCAAGAGCTTGTATGGATCAGTACCAATATGGAATTATTGATGAAGAAGAACCAAAAACATATTAATGCAGTGGTTCATTAGCCTCCATGTGCACCTATATACGAGAAGACTTACTATAAGGAGGACACTTGTTTCGTCACTAATCAGATGGTGGGTTTCAGGATCAATGCCCAAGGGTCCAATTAGGACTATTGGAGCCAAGGTCAAGGAAACCAAGGTCAAAACTTTAACAGGGATGGCGCATTCAGAGACAGTAATCGAGGAGGCTACTATGACAGGAATAGGTCCAGGACAAAGATGCTGATTGGGGACGCAGAGATGGTTACAGAAATGGTCCGTACATTCCACCACATAATCGAGATTCTAGTGCTGGTAGTTCTCAAATTAAGTATATATTTAACCGACTGTGAAGAATACTAACGCTCAACATGAGACCTTGAAGGGGATGAAATATGACATCTTCATTATTAATCAGAAAATTGAGTCTCATTCTGTGGTTATCAAGCAACTGGAGTAGTAGTTTGGTAAGATATCAACTCAATTGACCTAGCACCAGAAAGGTACATTGCCCAACAACATAGTTCAGAACCTAAAGAATGATAGGCAATGTATAGTAGTAACTACATGTGGTGGCAAACATACCATTGACCCTCCAATGCCAGTCCGCGATGAAGATGTTCTCAAAGAGATAGTTGAGACCAAAGATGCAGAGATTGAAGATTTTCATGCCAAGGATGGGGAAATAGATGCCGCTCCAACTCCACAAAAGCTGAAACCCATTCTCAGACCTCCTCCTTCTTTCCCTTTGAGACTCAAAAGGAAGGAGGAGGAAGGTAAATTTTAACACTTCATATCCATGCTGAAGTAACTCTCCATCAACATTCCTCTCATTGAAGCATTGGAGAAGATGCCTGGGTATGCAAAGTTCATGAAGGATTTGGTGACCAAGAAGCAGACTGTGATTTAGGAGCTCGCTCAAGAGTTATAACATTGCAGTGCAATATCCACAAGGTTCTTAGTGCAGAAGCTAGAAGATCCTAAAGCATATACCATACCATGTACAATTAGAGATGTTGAATTCGCAAGAACATTATGTGATCTAGGAGCTAGCATCAATTTGATGCCCTTTGCAGTGTTCAAAAAGCTAGGATTGGGAACCCCTACTCCTATGAGCATGCGATTATTGATGGCTGGCAGAATGATGAAGACGCCTATAGGGATATTGTATGGAATCCTTGTCAAAGTCAAGAAATTCATATTCCCTGTAGACTTTGTGATCCTTGATTGTAAAGTCGACCTTAAAGTCTCAATCATCTTAGGAAGGCTCTTTGTAGCCACTGGGTGAGCACTAGTGGATATGGAATCAGACCAACTCAAGTTTAGATTGAATGATAAAGAAGTCATCTTCAAAATCTGTCAGTCAATGAAGAAGTTTGATGAATTGAAGATGGAAGTTTGGGCACTTGATAAAGTCTGAGTAATCAAGTAGTCCAAGTCGTGCCGCGATAATAAATCAGGCGCTACTTGGGAGGCAACCCAAGATATGTGATGTAATTGTAGTAGTTCTATTTTATTTTTAGATTTATGGACTTAAAGGTAGTTTAGTTAGCATTTTGGTTGTAAATTTTGTACTTTAGACTAGTGACATATAGAGTGCTTCTATGACTGGTTCTATGGGTCGTGGCGCACACCACAACCTATACACTAATTTGTAGAACTCTTCCAATGAGCAAAACATTATGCACTCTAGTCCACTAGCCAACTTTATGGCCCATAAATAAAACTATGGGTCGTGAACAGGGCTCGTGGATTCAGGTAAGATTCCTAAATTTGTCTAAGTATTAGAGGCTTGTACGACCCACTCGACGACCCGCACTTCTATATACGGCCCGTGGACAGGTCCGTGAATATAATTTCCCAGATTAGGGCTTTAGCACTCTATGAGCCTAGGTTCTACGGACCATAGAAAATTCTAAGACCTGTAGTCAGGGTGTCGTAGGGCCTGAGCCTAACTTTTCGCCTGAACTGGTCAACGTATAAAACAGGGGTAAATAATTTTACCCCTCATTCCCACAAAAATTGCAAAAAGATATGCGACCCTTTCTTCTACCCTACCACTCCAATCATTGTCAGACCACCATCAAAATTCTCCGGCAATTTTTCTGGCAACACTTTGGTTACCTAGGTTTTTACCCCCTTTCTGATTCCTATTTCAAGTTTTCATCCTTGTGATCCAATTTTGGTAAGTTCTTGGCTCTAAATACCTTGTATTACCGAAGTTCATATCATTAGGTTGAAATTATTGATGGGTACGGTAGTCCAATCTGTGTTGTGTTCGAATTAGTTATTGCCTTTGTATATGAAATATGCTTAACCTTGATTGAGTAGTTATCATTTCCTTGAAAGATGAAAATGCCAGAATATGTGTGTGGTTGAGTCCTATTTAAATGTTGTTACGTGAAAATCATGTATCACATATCGTTGGAATTATATGGAAATCATTGTTTGAAATTGCATAAGATTGTGTGCATGTGCATAATTTCTAACTTGCAAACGGGTGACAAATTGTGGTGTAAAATATGTGAAATGACATTTGTTGGGGTAGTGTAAATTATCGCATGTGGGGTATTGGAAAATTTGTGGGGATTATGTGGGTGCATAAGGTTCTTGATTCAGTGTTGAATTGATTTATTATGGTTTGTGCATGTCATTTTGAGACCTTTTTGATAGGCTTTTGAAAATCCAAGTTATTGGAATTTTCACACCTCAAGGGTCTTCTACGACCCGTGGAATGACCTATGAGCCATAGTTTCCTCTCGTGAGAAAATCCCATAGCCTGGGGTTTCTGAGACTCCATCAGATGAGACCTTTTATGAGTCATAGTTTAGTTTATGGCTAATAGATTCTAGTAACTTGTTTTACTGTACCTTACCACCTACGAAGGCCTTCTATGACCCATAGTTTTACCTTCGACTCGTAGATGAGCCTTCGTAGAACTTGTTATCTAATTTTTTTTTCTTTTTGAGATTTTATTTTTTATTCCTATACTCGTAAAGCTAACATGTGTGATTACAGGTACTATGACTCCAAAACTCAGACGTGATGAGATACGGGCTATGTATGATCAACTATATGATGAGCCACAGACTTTGAGTCCACCCCCAAAACTAGTGGCTTACTAGAGGAGCTTGGTATCCATCTTGATGTGGGCATTGAGCCACGACAAACACGAGTGACTACTAGACAGACAGTGACGACTAGTACATTGGCCATAGTTGCTCGATCTCCCTAGTCTGATGAAGGAGGAGATAGATAGAGCAGCTCAATACAGATGACTTTCTCCTAAGAGGGTCAGGGTCTGTAATAGGAGAGTGAGATGGATCCAGCCCAGGAGAGGAGTCAGAGTCTGAGGCTGCAGAGTCCACCTCGACAACACCATCGTCCCCAAATGCCTTGACATATAGATGGTGCGTGCTCTGGATGCAGAGGGTATACTGGCAAGACATACAACATGATGAGCGGGGTCTCTAGGCCCGCACCATATTCGAGGAGCCTCAACCTATTAGTACTAGGCTTGATAGTATTCTAGGGCTCTAAGATACCATAGCCTAGTACAGGTTAGAGTGGCTAGAAGATTTGTCGGGGAGAGAATTCTATACATCATACACAACCACCATTGCCTACTCAACCTAGAAAGTAAAGGGATACCTGACACAACCACGACTTACACATATGATGGTGAGGGGTGTAGTACCTGATAAAGTTACCAAAATACCCCTATATAAGAGAATGCTTCATAACGCATCTAACTCTTTTAAAGAATCCAAGGTCTAAAATGTGATCAACATAAAATATTATGTGGAAAAATGGTCTTGGTTGATTTTTAAAGCAACCGGACCAAAAAATAACTTTTTAGGGCAAATATTCAATTCCAGAAAAGTGCACGACAAGTCCATGTCACAGACTTGCACTTAAATTTGGTCCCATTATTTCTACGAGATTAGAAAATTGATCAGAAAATGATTTATGGAAAACTACACATAAAATGCATTTGGAAAATGTGATTTATATGTTGTTTTATGGAAAAAAAGTTTCTGAACGTGTTTTAAGTTTTCGATCAAAAAATAAACTGAAACGTGACAAGTCTGTGTCGTGGACTTGCCCCATTACGATACTTGATATTTAGTTTTAAAAGTATGGGCATTTTAGTCTTTTCCCTATCCATCTTAGACTACAACCATGTCGTTTTCAACCCTATATTAATTCATAAGGATGAATTTTCAATCATTTATGCTAATTCATCTTAAGAACTAGGGCTAAGGAGAAAAAAAGAGGCTAGGGTTCAAGAGGATTGAGGCCAATTTCTTACAAATTCGATTGTCTATCTCCATCCCAGGTATGTAAGGCTAACCTAAAACATGAGATTGTTCTCCCATGTTCCCCTAAGATTTGTGATAGTTTGATTGTGAATGAATTGAATCTTTATGAATGTTTTCTTGAGATTTTTTCCTTATGACTATATATATATTTTATGTATTTTACATGTTTGATGATCATCATAAACTTGATTTACTGACAACATGCTTTTACATGAGTTATTTCATAAACTTTACATATTACTTAATAAAAGATTGCTTGAATGAACCTAGGGATTGAGTCTAGAGCCTTGACAACATGATTGTCATTGTGATTGATCATGATGATATGTTGATATAACTTGATGGTCCTTTGAATCTTCATAATTGAACTCTAAAGATTGGTCTAAATTAAAATTCCTCCTATGTGATTGTCTAATTCACTCTTGAAAGGTTGATGGGATTGATTGGTCGAATTGTTAAAAGGTTGATTTGATAGAGCTGATGAACTTAAAGAATCTATCAAGAGACTCACTAACTTGTTGATTTGAATTGATTATTTTATAAGCTTTGAATCTTGGGAGGAGTATCGAGTACAGAATTGAGTAAGAGTGAGACACACTCGAACCTAATAACTACCTAGCCAAACGTAAGAGTTGACTGAGTATGTTAAAGTTAGACATGACCCTATTTTAAGGACTGTGTCTATTAAAGTCGAACATGTCCCTATTTTGTGTACTGAGTCTATTAAAGTCGGACATGTGCCTATTTTATTATCGTGAAACAATAGGACTTGATTGGTTGATTGGATCCATTCATGAATTTTAGTTGTTCTTACCCTAGTAAGGTATTGATGATTATGGCAACATCAGTGGGATTGTTGTACTATCGCTGACTCATAAGTGATGGTTGTCGGATAAGAGAAACTCCCAGATAGGTCTATACTGATAGTACTCTGATTTGATTTGGATTGGATTGGATTGGGATTGATGAGTCATTGTCTGCTCTTTATTCTTACTTTATATAGACATATGATATTTCTAACTGAGTTCTTTATCTTTTGATTTAAGTTATCTGAGTTTATAATATTCTACCTTGATATCTATTTTGTTCAGCCATTTTACATACTCATACATTCCACGTATTGACACCCATTTGGACTACATCATGTTATGATGCAGATATAGGTAATAAAAATCATCAATAAGTGCACCGTTGATGATCTATTGCAGTCAGTTGAGTTGGTGAGCCCTCCCTTATTCTCAGAGGATACTCATTTATATTTTTATCTAGATTTTAGAGTTAGACTTTAGATTTACTTATTTTTATTTGAGGTAGTCATGGGTCTGTCATTGACACCATTGAACAGTTGATAAAGGCTTTATAGACTAGAATATGATTTGTCTTAAGTTGAATATTTTTTTGGGCTAGCTTTTTTCATACTAGTTCTATTGATTTGACTTGACTTTATATAAAAATTTATATTTGTCCACCTTTCATTATCATAGTCTTCCGCTGATATATTAATTATGAGGCTGAGTGGTTTCCTTGGGAGCCAACAATAATTTTTGAGTGCCGATCATGCCAAGAGTACCCTCTCAGGGTATGACAAACTTGATAGTTTAAGAGTCCTAGGGAGTCGATGAAGTCATGTCTAGTAGAGTCTTTTTTATGGGTGTGTTGTGCGCCACACTTTATAAGCAGGAGGCTATAGGGAATTAGGAAGGGTTGCACTTCTTTTATATTTTGATTCGTGTAATAGAGTTGAAACTCTATGAAAGCTCTCCTCTAATTCATCCGTCACACATTTTCAGATCATGCCTCCTAAGCGTACCTCCACCCAAGAGATGCTTTAACTAGCAATGCTGAGAATCCCCCATTAGAAGTGCCTACCCAAATGGAGACAAGAGGCAAAAGTCAACCTACTAGGATTGCTGGGGTTCCACAGGCACCTATTGGTCAGCCAATCTCCACCTTAAAGGCCAAATTCAGGGGAACAATTACTATGCTTACCCAACTAGTAGCCTCCCAGAGAGGTAACCAAGGTTCGTAGACTCCTAGATCTAGCTCCCAACACTACTGCGACCAGAATTAGGGACTTCTTAAGGATGAATCCACCAGTATTCATAGTGTCAAAGGTTGAGAAAGACCCTCAAAATTTCATTGATGAGATGTGGAAAGTCCTGAAGGCGATGCATGCGACTAAGATTGAAGGAGTTGAGCTTACTGCTTATCAGCTTAAGGATGTGGCCAATAATTGGTACAATTAGTAGGAAGAGGGTCAGGGTGAGGAAGCTGAGCCAGCTGAGTGGAGTGAATTTAAGAGTGCCTTCCTTGATCACTTCTATCCATGAGAGCTGAGTAAGGCAAAGATTAAAGAGTTCATGAACTTCAAGCATGAGGGGTTGACTGTCAAAGAGTATAGCCTCAAGTTCATTCAACTATCTAGGTGTGCCCCAGAGATGGTACAATATATGAGAGTAAGAATGAGGAAGTTCTTGTCTAGCTTGGGTAAACATGTGAAGAAGTAATTCAAAGCAACATTGTTGATCCCAAGCATGGATATCTCTAGGGTCATGGTCTATGCATAACAACTTGAAGAGGATAAAAAGATAGATAGAGAGGACCATTTGAGTAAGAAGGCCAAATCAGTAGGGCATGAGTCTAACCATCCTAAGAAGGATGAGGGAGATCGAACCTACTTTCGAAAGAGATCCAATAACTATGCACTATCATCTGTCAGCATACCTGTACCCAGAAATTGGAATGAACAAAAGTCTCAGAATTTCAGAGCCCAGGGATCTTAGTCACAGGCTAGTGTGGCTCTAGGTTCACAAAGAAATCCACCATGTGGAACATGTGGCAAATTTCACTTAGAAGAATGTTGTGGAAAGAATACTAGATGTTAAAAGTATGGACAAGTGGGTCACCTTTACAGGGAATTCCCAATGTGGTCTAACAAAGCCCAATCATCTGTGCCAATACCACCAGCTTGAGGGGATCATAGAGGTACTATTTCAGGTACAAATTGATTGTATGCCATGAAAAGTTGCCAAGGTCAGGAGAACCCGCTAGATGATATCACTAGTATGTTTTAAGTCCTGCCTGCCCTATGTGTGAGACCCCGTGTTTCTCATCTTCCATAATATGCATGTTGTGGTGTGTTGTATAAAGCATATATGACTTTGGATAGAATCTAAGGGTAATAAGGCTGCAAATAGGAGGTAATATCAAGGGATTAAAGTTTTAAGTCAAAGGAATCCCCTAAATGCATATTTGGGATTAGAGAGATGGCTCAAGTGGTACCTCGCCCTTTTCGGAAGATTTAAATTGAGTTTCACTTCTCGAATTGGACTAAGGGTGCATAATTTGATAATAATGGATTTGTGAGGGGTATTTTAATATTCCAAAGTTCATATGTTATGTTTCGGAGTCAAGAAAGTTGCAAGATCAAGTTTGGCCAAAGTTACCGTAAGCTTTTTAAAAGAAATTCATCTTAAATTTGGGTCAAATGTATCAGACAATATCTCCCAATATATAAGGATTTATAAGGTCCATGACCAATCAAATTGAAGTTCTATGATTTTAGTTTGCAACGCATAAAACCGCGTGTTAATCCAACTTCAGAATAAAAAGTTATGAGAATTTTACCGCGACTGCCTGAGCAGAAAACTGGGTCATGGACCGGATCGGGTCAAGCCCACATAGATGTCGGCTATATTGATGTTTTAAAGCTGGAAAAAGACCTATTTTCATCCCAAACAGTTAAACAACTGAAGAGAAATCTCCTACTAACTCTATAATCAATTTCGATAAGTTCTTCACATTTTTACCGTTAAAATTTTCCCGCGTGCCTAGAAATACGTACCTTACGCTTTGCGATTGTTTTCCCCTCTTATTAGCTGTGTTTGGGGGCTATAGGATATATTATGATACCTCAAGAATTGGTCTAGGTTTTGTTTTTATACAACATGGTTGGGTTATCGCATATGCTTTCAAACAGTTGTGGAAACATGAACAAAACTATTCTAATCATGATCTTAAGCTCGTCATAGTTATTTTTCCTTAAATATTTGGTGACATTATCTATACGGAGTTCATATTGATGTTTTGACCGACCACCAGAGTCCCTAATATTTATTTAAATAGAAGGAGCTGAACCTATGACAAATAAGGTGGCTAGAATTACTGATGGATTATGATGTTGACATTTTATGCCATCTCGGCAAAGCTACTTGTTGTTGATTCACTTATCATAAATTCCATGGACAGTATGCGCCATATTGAGGCTGATAAGGCTAAAATGACAAAATACTTATATCATCTAGTTAGTTTTCAAGTGTGATTGGTAGGTGCAGAGGATTGAGGTGTAATCATTCATAATACAACATAATCTTCCTTTATTACTAAAGTAAAAGTGTGAAATCGTGAGGATCCTGCGCTTATGACATTGAGGGGAGGTATTCCACAACAACAATATTCTTTATTTGAGCTAAAGGGAGATGGAGCCCTTAGGTAGCAGGGCTGCTTATGTGTGCCCAACATCAGAGAGCTTCGTGCTAAGATTCTTGCTGAGGCCCATTATTCCAGATATTTGGTACACCCTGGAGGAATAAAGATGTATCAGGACCTTCAGAAAGTTTATTGGTAGAATGGCATGAAAAAAGATATTGCAGAGATGGTAGCCCAGTGTCCCAACTGCCAGTAAGTTAAAGCAGAACATCAGAGACCTGGAGGCCTAGCTCAGTATATTGAGATTCCATTATGGAAATGGGACATGATAAATATGGATTTCATCACTGGGTTACCACGTACTCCACGCAGGTATGATTCTATTTGGGTAATCATTGATAGGCTAACAAAATCTGCTCATTTCTTACCAGTAAGGATGACATATTCAGCCGAGGATTATGCTAGGCTTTACATTCGAGAGATTATTTGCCTTCATGATGTTCCATTATCTATTATTTCTGATCGAGGGGCTTAATTTACAATACATTTTTGGAAGTCTTTTCAGAAGGGTTTGGGCACTCAAGTAAATCTTAGCACTGCTTTTTATGCACAAACTTATGGACAAGCAGAACGTACCATTCAGACCATTGAAGATATTTTACTGCCTATGTGTTAGACTTTAAAGGAAGCTGGGATGATCATTTACCTCTTATCGAGTTCTCTTATAATAACAGCTTCCAAGCTAGTATTAAAATGGCTCCTTATAAAGCACTATATGGGCGAAGATGTAGGTTACCTATCGATTGGTTTGAGGTAGGGAAAGAAAAGTTGTTGGGCCCTAATCTAGTTCAGCAAGTGATGGACAAAGTGAAAATTATTAGAGATCAATTGCAAACAACCCAGAGTTGATAGAAGTCTTATACATATGTTCGACGAAGAGACTTAGAGTTTGACGTAGGAGATTGGATTTTTTTAAAAGTATCACTTATGAAGGGTGTCATGTGGTTTGAAAATAAAGGGATTATCAGTTCTAGGTATGTGGGACCATATTAGATTATTCAGAGTTTGGCAAGGTGGTATACGAGCTTAATTTGCCTTCAAAATTAGGAATAGTTCATTTGGTGTTTCATGTGTCTATATTACGGAAGTGCATTGAAGATCCTTTGCGTATTATTCACATTGAGGATATTCGCATCACTGAAGAAGTGGCCTCTGTGAGAGTGTTGTGGCATGACAATAATATTGAGAAAATAACATGGAAAGCTGAAGAGGAAATGATAAAAAGGTACCCTTAGATATTTATCACTTAAGGTGCGTCATATTTCAAAATTGGCAGTTGTCTTTTTATAGTAACTTAAATTTCAAAGAATTTGAAAGTGTAATTTGTATATTTTGTCGTTGAATCTCTATACGAAGCTTAGTAATTGAAATTTTTGGAAGTCAATTTATGGTTTGCAAGGGTAACAAGTATATCCTCAAAAAATTACATTGTGGTAGATAGTAATACAACCAAGGGGCTTCCTTGAAACATTCGCGGAAGAATGTTCTTAAGGGGGGGACACTGTGAGACCCCGTATTTCCCGTCTTCCATAATATGCATATTATGGCGTGTTGTATAAAACATATACGACTTTGGATAGAATCTAAGGGTAATAAGGCTACAAATAGTAGGTAATATCAAGGGATTAAAGTTTTAAGTCAAAGGAATCCCCTAAATGCATATTTGGGATTAGAGAGATTACCCAAGTGGCACCTTGCCCTTTTCAAAAGATTTAAATTGAGTTTCACTTATCGGATTGGATTAAGGGTGCATAATTTTATAATAATGGATTGTTGAGGGGTATTTTAATATCCCAAAGTTCATATGTTAAGTTTCGGAGTCAAGGAAGTTGCAAGATCAAGTTTGGCCAAAGTTACCGTTAGCTTTTTTTAAGAAATTCATCTTAAATTTGGGTCAAATGTATCAGACAATATCTTCCAAAATATGAGGATTTAGAAGGTCCATGACCTATCCAATTGAAGTTCTACAAGTCTATTTTGTAACGTACAAAACCGCGTATCAATCTGACTTCAGAATAAAATGTTATGAGAGTTATACCGCGACTACCTGAGCAGAAAACCGGGTCATGGACGGGATCGGGTCAAGCCCACATAGATGTCGGCTAATTTGATGTTTTAAATCTAGAAAAAGACCTATTTTTGTCCCAAACAGTTAAACAACTGAAGAGAAAGCTCCCACCAGCTCCATAATTAATTTCAGTAAGTTCTTCGCATTTTTACCGTTAAAATTTGCCCTCTTTCCTAGAAATGTGTGCCTTACGCTTTGCGATTGTTTTTCCCTTTTATTAGCTGTGTTTGGGGGCTATTTTTGGATTGTGAGAAAGTGGTGTTCTTGCTGGTCATTGTATGTTTGCAGTTAGTTTGTTTAAGTAATCGTTTTGGGGCTCTTTTACGACCATTTTTACGAAGTTCTACAGACTTTTTCTCGCATAAACGTTATATGGTAAATCTGGCCATTAATGCCAATTTATGAACTGTTTGTAGGTGTTGTTAAGATATGTATTTATAGTCATTGGGAATCTTAGGATGTCGGGAACAACTTTCGTGAAGGAACTTTGGGCATTCAAACGTCCGTTGGAAAGGTATGTTAAGGCTAAGTCCCGTCCCTTCTTTTAGCACGAAATCTAGAAATTTCCTAAAACGTCAAATACGATATTTTGCTATTCTGTTGCTAGAAAGACCTTTTGTAAAAGGCATTGGGATCGTAGATGAATTATCTTTATTACTATATTAGGTTGGAGTTCCATTCGTTCGCTCAAACTGGACATTCAATATTTATATATCAATTTATCTGTTTTTCTGGACTACCTGTCCTTATGTTGAGGTGTTGCACTTTTTGGTGTGGTGTCACTAAAAATAAAGATAAGTTACGAGAGGAATTTAGTATCCACGAAGTCCTTCTTCCACACTAAAAACCATAATTGAAGCACCTAGAAAGTAATACGTTGATTTCCAATAATCTCCAGTATAATGCTCCTATTTAAACTACTAAAGCATTTGATTCTTTGAAGTACTTTTTTTCTAATTGACATGGAACCATGTGTAAGCATTATGTGAAGCATCTTTATGAACATATTCAGAAGTAAGGCCTCATTCTAAATATTGAGTTAAGTTGTCAAACTTATTCGAAAGACATGTAAGATCCCACGAGCCATATGCATATATTACGATAATGATTATGATGTTATGAGGATAAGTGTACTAATGAGCCAAGATGGGATGAATTTATGTTATGGCCTAAGATGTGCATTCATATCATACATTGTATGCTATGCATGGACTTCGAGCTATAATCGAAGGTATGGGGCCTATTTTCCCAACTGACTATACATATTTATATTGTACGGATGGCCACAAATTGGCAGATATGATGCCGGGTAGCTCCCGGAAAGGACCACCATTGCTAGCATTTGGTTGGATATGTCATGCATTTGCATATATATATATATGTATTCACGACATGTGATTACTCGAGCATCCCATGCATATTTGATCACTAGGAGGCTGAGTGTTGGCCAGGAAGGTTACCTAAGTCTTGGTTACAGGTGGTACTTCTATTATCCTTTTTACTACAGGTATCTCTGGTTTTACTTTCTGCCTTACATACCAATACATGTTTATTTGTACTGACATCCCATTGCCTAGGGATGCTGCATTTTATTTCGTGCATGCAGTTCAGGTTGTGATTCCGATTGACCCCTCAACTAGGGGCCCAGTTTAGCTGTGAGCTAGTAAGCTCCACCTCTTCCTGGAGCTTCCACAGGATGTTTACTTTTTGTTGTATAGTTGGGTATAGTCGGGGCCCTGTCCTGACAGTGTTAGTGACTTTCTTAGAGGCTATTGTGGACATATTATTTTTGGTTGATTTTTTTGGTACCTTTAAGTCTCCAATCATGGGATTGGTATGTATATATGTAGTATGTGACTGTACCTCTGTTGTTGTAGCCTTGCCGGCTAGCTAATACTTT
>JBCEWC010012258.1:0-15994 GCA_038996855.1 Solanum aculeatissimum
ATATATTTAATCATTACTTGACTTATATATAATCATTTCATAGTCATTTTTTAGCATGAACTTTATGAATTATTCTTATATTGAGTATTTTATGTGCAGGATTAAGATGAAAAAATTTAGAGTACAAATAGATTATGATACCATCTGTAACAGCTTAATTGAACTATGACCTACATTTTACAAGGCTAACATAGTAAAGACTATGATACCATCTGTAACAGCTCAGTCCGCTAGTAATACTGTCCGATTTGGGCCTACGCCCTCACGGCTTTAAAACGTATCACTAGTAAGTAAGGTTTATTTACTTATATACTCAGCATCTCTCTTGTATTTTGTCGATGTGGGACTTCTCAGCTTAAGATGGGTTGTTACAAGAGTATGCTACAATTTATGTTCAATTTACTTTTTTATTGAACTAAAGTTTGATAAAAGATATTGTATTTTTTTTAGAATAGCTTGTGATACAATATTATACTTTTGTTATGAACTTTTTACTTATTTGGTAGGATTGTATAACTAAGAGTAACTTACACAAATCCCACTACTTTAGGAGCTAATTACTTAGATCCACATTAGTTTGCAATATTACGTTCCTTACCATATTTTGAATTTCATATACATGTATCCAAGATACACTTATCAATTAGTGTGTTAATTAAGAAATATATTGAAAGTCATTAATTAAGGAGTGTGTCTAATTAAGTAATATAAGTGAAAGCCATTAATTAAGAGAAAACTTTAAAGGATATGACATATCACAACTCTTAAAAAAATTCAACATCCTTCTTCTTCTTTTTTTTGGTGATGCAACAATGTTTAGACTTTTAAATTCAAATTCCTGAACTATTATTTAGATACATATGTATATTTAGTCAGATACATATATACTTAATCAGATACACTTCTAAAAATTTAGATATATATAATCTTAACTCAATAATGTGTCAAATACATCAATAATTTGTCAAATATATGGATAAATCTCCAATACACATATATATTTATTCAGATACATATATGTTAAATTAGATACACTAAAAAAATTAGATACATATAATATTAACTCAATAATGTGTCAAATACATTAATAACTTATCAGATACATGCATAAATCTCTAATGCATACATATATTTATTCAGATACATATACGTTTAATTAGATATACTAAAAATAATTAGATACATATAATATTAACTCAATAATGTGTCAGATAATCAATAATTTCAATCAAATCCAAAAAGTCTCTTTCTCATCTTCATACTCGTTAAGATTTATCACAATTATTGCATAAACCTTTCTTTCATTGTAGCAAATCACATACTATCTTTCTCTTTTATTTGTCAAAATTATTGCATTTTGGATTCTCATATTAAAGTGACCGGAAAAATCGAGAATCACAGTGATAATTTTCATGCCATTTTTTAAGCAACAATAAATAACAATCTTCTCGTTTGGAGAATCATTAGCCATGAAAGAAAACTAAATTTTACCTTAGTTTTTAAAAATTACAAGATAAAATAAATTAAAATCTATCATAGATATATGACCTCAAATTGTTGTGTTGTTGTTTCGAATTTTAGTTTTAAACGTTCAATAATGGAGAGAAGGAAGGAAGACAGAAAATGATGACGGAGATAGAGGTTGATGAGAGAGAGAGTACTCATTAACATGAAAACTTGAATTGTGAATGGTTTAATTGTACAGATAACTAATAGAGACTAATTTTTTGAAATATTTGTATCTAAATATATCTTCCCCAATATATAAAACTCTTAGCTAGTCGTAATATATGTAATTGTTTAAAAGTATATTCAGATTAGTATATATGATAGTGATGAATGTTTAATAAGGCAGTTTTGCTTATAAATAATTAGGACAATTTTGATAGAATTTTATGTTTATGAGCAAGAAATATAACTAAAAATTCAAATTGCACGTAAAAATAAAACTTCAGTTTAATCTCATATGATTTCACCTCACATAGCCAAAGGAACCCTTAGTATTAGCCTTTTGATGTAATTTGTGGCTTGGTTAGGGGTGGATCAACCTGGGAGATTCACCCTTGGAAGGGAGGAGGTTCATTCGAATCCGCTCAGCCTAAAAATTACATTATATATACAAGATTAAATTTGAATATGAGTATATAATCTATAATGAATCCCTTTTTTAACAGTTGAAAAGCATAGCTCAATGGTCATTCTCTTGCTGAGGGTTGTGGGTTCAAATTTCACTCACACCTAGTTTTAAGTTTTGTCCTTTCTCACCTTTTCTGCTTTTTTTATAGAGAAAATTTCATAAATAGCAAATATAAAAAGCCTAATAATAATACTATAGTTTGCCTAATTATATTCTATAGATAACTAAAGGTTTGTTAAGGTTTTAACTTTGTATACAAGGTGTTTATTTTGAAAAATATACAAATCTAAATATTTCAAAAACTGATTATAATAGCGATAAGCATGCGTTGGTTGTGTAGTGTGTTTAATGGGAGATATTTGTATATATTTTCTATGATTTTTTATTTTTTGGTTATACAACAAAGGATAAATAGTGTATTCAAAAATAAAATTTGTATAAATATTATTTTGTATAAACTAGTACTTTTAGGTATATATGCTGGATAAGTTTTCAATGTTTTTATATAAATATTATACAAAAGTTAATATAGTAAAAAGTTTATGTACATCTATTAAAGTGAATTTGTATATCTAAATATACAAACTTGTATGCATATTTATTTGTATAACTAGGTCATCAAAAATGGCCTTGTACATAGCAAATCATGCCAATAAATATATTATTTGTATCTACTTGTTTATTTGTATAATTAGACAATTAGAACTAGAAAAATATAAAAATAAATATGCTATTTAACATCTACTTGTATATAAAAATTCATATGTATAAGTGTTTCTAAAAAACATGCTAACGAAGGTCTCTCACTTTATACAATTTATTTGAATAAAGTGGTTCCAAAAAGAGATTTATACAAAAGTAAAAATGTATAACACTTAACATCACAATCAAAATTCAGCCAACTATTACTGAAAATGTATATAAATAAGCATGATAAAAATTTCAACCTCATAAAAAAAAGCTCAACCCACTAAAACTGAAATTGTATATAAATAATACCATGTATAAAATTTCAATCTCACAAAAAAAAAAAATTGAGCCAAGTACTATTAATAAAGATTTGTTAATGTATAAAGTGATTAGAAAACGAATTTATACAATCATCCGTTGATTTATGCAAACTGAACAAGATACATGTATATTCAACCATCGGTTGATACAAATTATAATGATATTTACATGGCATCTTTTTAGCTTTTTCCCCAACTTGAAATTCTAGCCAAAAAAATTACACTTTTACTCACATGTTCTTCTTCTACGATTTCAACAATTGGTAGTGCCACTATCGATTCTTTGTCAATGGTGGTGAAGGACCGACCTCATTCTGAACGTGTGAACTTTGACGCGCCATCAGGGTGAGATCCCTAAACAACATCAGCATGGTAAAATAAAGTGCTTAGTATATGATGGATGGGTGCAGTGTATATTTTCAAACTTATTTCTAATTGGAGTTGGAATAATATATTTTTAACACCACTAATTATAAAGAGGAAAGAATCAATGATTATGAGGAGAAGCCATGATTCAAAATGCAATTAATTTGGTTGAGAGATTTTAGGAGGAAAATCGGGTGGTAGAGAAAAATTAGAGATTCAAAAATGTATAAGTGATTATTTTGAAATAATTTTTGAATTCTTTCTTTTTATACAAATTTAATTGGTGGGGCCTGAATATAATGGCAAATCTCTTAAAACTATATCCATTAAATATAATTAATTAAGGAAAAATTACATAAATACACAACATTTGGAAACTTAATTACAATTATTTCTTACCATTTAAAAAAATTACTAAATTCTCTTTTTTCGCTATTTCGCCGATACATAGCACACATTTATAAACTATCATTTAGTTTCACTGATACGTAAAAAAATTAAACAACCAATTAATTACTGATACGTTTTTTAATGTTTTCAGTATATTAAAACTGATATAGTCTAATTTTTAATAACTGATACACACACATCATCAATAACCCTAAAATTCGCAATGTATCAACGCTCCTTTTTCTGTATCGACGTCTACCAAAACATAAGAGATTTTCTGTAATTTGATAAAAAGTCGATATAAATTGACATTATACCTTAAAAGTATGTGATTTGTATAATTTATACATTAATTAATACTATACCCATATTGATTAATTACTAGTGGATATCATTTGACAACTCACATAATTATCTCTTTTTTATAAGCAATTGAGCTTTGTCTATTTTCAGTCCCTTTTTAATGGATTTAATGAGCATTTGCCTCCGCAATAGATATAAACTAGTTAGAGTATTCTTTATTTTAGTATATATATATACCACACACACTTAATAGTTAGTCTTTTTATGTTTTCCCCAAAAAATAAATATTGGGTCTCAAAATGTTATGAATTTTGCACAATGAAAATTAAAAGAAAATATGATTCTCTCTTTTTCAATGTTGTCAGTTAAGGATGTCAAAAATGAACTCAACTATAGGTAACTCGCTCAAAATTTTATGGGTTGGACTCAAAATAATTTGAATTGAGTTTAATCTCAATCCATTTAAGGCTTAATCCATTTTGAAAAAAATTTCAATTGAGTCCAATTTAATCTCCAATTTCAACATGTTTTAAGACTCTTTACTTGTATTGATGTAATATATATTTTCTATCTATTTTATATTTTCTATGATTTATCTATCTATTTGTAACTTTTTATTTTTTATTTTATTGAGTTAAATTCAAATTGTGGTTATAAAAAGTAAATAATAATAATATTTAAAATTATTGAGATTGAGCGAGTCATGACCTAACCCCAATATTAGCCCATTCGAGCCCCAAGTAAATTTGGGTGGGTCATAATTCAACCCAATCTCTATTTCAACGCGTTTTTTTTTCAACTATACTTTTATCATTTAACATATTAATATTGACGTCATTCAATAACTTTTATGTTTATTTTTTATTTAGTACTAAAAATATACTATAATATTAATAATTCAATCCTTGCACCTTTTAAAATAAAGTAGGATAGTGCAAAAATTTTTTAGATCCGTCGCTCGACTTGATAGTAATTTATAACACTATTTAATACTCCCTCCATTCCAATTTAATTGTCAGGGTAAGAATTGACATATTCTTTAAGAAAAAATTAATAAGGTATGTAATTTAACTAAAATAACCCTAATAAATATTGTACTTTTTGAAAATTGTACCCTAAGTCCCTAACAAATAGAGTTCTCACATTTAAGAGCTAGTAGTAATTACTAAGAGTAGAATTGAAAAAAATGTGATTAATTGTCTCTTGATTTCTTTAAATTGACAATTAATTTGGAACAGTTATTTTTAATAAACTTGACAATTAAATTGAGACAGAGGGAGTATTAGCTTATATATGTAGTCCTTGAATTTTTTATATTCGTTACCATCTGTTGTTTACTATATTTAGGTGATCGCACTCTATTATTGATGTTATGATTTCTTGTAGATTTTTTTGCATATCTGTTATACGCTACTTTACTTTGTTTCACTTGAATCGAGAGTTTTTCAAAAAATAACATCTTTATTTTTAAGAGATAAAAATAAAACTTGTGTATACTCTATTCTTAGGGATGGCAATGAGGCGGGTGCGGAGCAGGTTGAGCTCAACCCGTAAATTTTTTAAACCGCCTCGCCCCTCCCCGCCATGCCCCTCCCCGCTTAAATTTTTAAGTTTTTTTATTTTTTTAATTGAATTTAATATGAAAAATTAAAATTCATAATTTTTTTAAAATTTTTTCGCTACTTAACATCTCAACAACTGATTAACTATTTTTAGTTGACATTTCAACAATTATTTCTTAATCGTTAATTAAAAGTTTCTAATTAACATTTTAACAACTAACAATTTATCAAACATGTATAGTTTAAATTTTAGAAAAAAAAATTAAAGTCAATTTTTAATATAAAAAGTTTAATTCTTTAATTTTTACTAATTACAAAGATTTAATTTTCTTCGAATTCGTATTTGATTTTTTAAACCCGCAATCCACCCCACCCCACATTAATTTTAAAATTAATTATTTTAATTCGCCTTACATCCACCTCATCCTGCCCAACATAACTTTAAATTTATCGCGCCCCGCCCCATAGTGGCTTCATTATCATCCCTGTCTATCCTAGACAAACCCCACACTTTAAGAGATTCCAGTATGTTATATTAACTTTAACCCTGAGTTAAGCAATTAGTTTCAACCATTCATTTTTAAGAAACAACTCATCTTAAAGCTTAGTTTGTCATTTCAAGTCCAACTTAATATTCCTACCTACCCTCCAACTAACCTCATTTTTATTTTTCAATCCTACCTCAATTGACACAGAAAAAACAAACCCAATGACTATCCTACAAAAATATCAATAATTAATCAATAATAATGTTAGTTACAATAATCAATCATTGACTATTTATTGTACTAATGAAAATTTCTTACCTGTGTTTATGACATGTGGCCCAGTTTGCATTAATAGCGTGACGGCGACGATCTCTCAACTTCTCCGGCGACTCTTCTCTTACTTATTCAAATCAACTTTCTACCTGTCTTCTCAACGTGGCTCTTTCACATGGGTCCCACGCGGTTTCTCACCTTCCTATATAAACCCTTACCCTAACTCCTTCTCTCTTCATCCCGGCGCCGATCTATCACTTAAATTCTCTCTCCCATTTCTGAGATATGGAATTGAAAGCTATGGCGGTGTTCTTTGCCATTGTGGCGATTTTATCGGCGGTTGCTTCCGCTCAGGAAGTGGCTGTTCCGGCACCATCGCCGGACCAGGGCGGAGCGTTTTCGCTACCGGTTTCCGGTGCGATAGTTTGCTCCTCGCTGATCCTGTCCGTTGCTGCTCTTTTCAGGAACTAGATCGATTGCTCCCATCCTTATTCATCGTTGATTTCATGATTATTCATTGATCTGGTGGTATTTATGTAGATGCACATTGTAGATAAATACATTTGTATTTTGATGTTTGAGTGAGAGTCTTCTTTTTTTCTTCCTTTTCGCCGGTGATAGTAGGGTTAATTATACTTGTTTTGTACAATTACTGGTTTGTCTATATAATAAAGAGAGTTTTATCTTTTTGTATTACACTCGCAGTGTTCCCTTAAATGCGTTATGCTTAAGGTTAGTGGTGTTCAAATAAATATTTGGAAGGATTAGTACCTATTTTGTGTTGCAAAAATTTTACCCCAAAACAAAAAGGATACCTATTAATTTGAGTTATCTTATAAATTTTTAAAAATCAACGTAATTAATTTAACTTGATAAATGAAAAAATTGAACTAAATCAATATATACATATATATATATATATATGCGCGTGCGTGTATAGGCTTAGGTGAGATTATAGATTTTTTAATAGGCTACGATACTTATAACTTTCAAATATGCTGCGATAAAATGAGACGAGTTTGTCATTTAAAATTTTAGGAGCTTTAATAAGTTTTAAATTATTATAATCTAATCTCAAATCAGTTAATTATGGTTGATTTGATCAGTACGTCATCTTGTTCATTCAAGACTCGAGGTTTCTTTGCCCCAATAAATCTAAATCATATAGCAAATTACTAACTAGTTGGAGCACTTACTCTCAAAAGTGGTTTCCAAAAAGTTTCTATTTCCTTCATTTTTCAATTAAGTGACGTTTATAGCAAACATCACATAGAGAAATAAAAAGTACCTACATAGTGCTAGGAATATTGGATGACGATTGGCAAAGCAGATTTGGCAACACAGAGTCAAACAAGATGTGTCATTACAAAATTTTATCACAGCAATGGCATCTGGAATTTATGTTAAATCCTAGGTTGAGGCTCAACTGTTTCATTAAACTCTTTTTCTCAATAAAATGGTGAACATTGGATGTTGAGAAGTCTATCATTGGATGTCCTCGTCAGTGTTATTAAAGGAATCTTATCAGAGAGTTGGAGAAAACTCTAAATACCAATGTTGACCATTGGTAAAACGTGATTAGATATGACACGATGCAACTTCAAGGAGGCTAGAAAAGTCACGGATTAGAGTAAAAGGTTAATTAGATAGTTAAGTGTTATCTTGCTTATCCTTCCATACTATTAGTCATAGTATTACTCTTATAATTTTTTGTCGTTTGAAGTTGACCGTCATCTATTATTTCTCGAACTACATGTTGTCTATAATATTTTGTCATGGCTTCTTCACTTTTGTCATTTCTTTTTCATATTATTTTGGACTATTTTTTTCTTGAGCCGAAAGTCTATTTGCACAGCTAAAGTAAGAAGACAAAGTATGCGTGCACTAAGCTCACTTTGTAGGAATATGCTATGCACGCCAAGTTTGAAACCTTAATGCACTCTTCTGATGGGGTTATGCTTAGTATCTATTTATCATTGGACAAGTTAACTACCTATGCATAACCCATACCTGCAGGTATTCCAGCTATTCAGAAATACCTTTCCAAGTTATAATCTTGACCTTCGTGTGGCTATCAAAATTAGCTTCTTCTCCTGGAATAAGCAGTGCCTCCATATTTGGCAGGGAGAATATCATGTTACACAACGCTCGATCTATTCCTCAAAAGCTCAATCACAATACTATTTCAACATATTTTTGCAACAGTATCGTAGCCATCGGTTTTAACACAACCTTTTGGCCCCATATTATCCTATTCAAACCTACTTTTTCTTGCAAGCATAAGTTGATATTAACTTACACATCTGCCCCATCCCATCTCTCTCGGGGAAGCCTTTTTGGGCATCTATTGCATCGCAATTGACAAAAACAGGGAAAGAACGATAGGCAAAAGAGTACAAAGAGGAACGATAACTGCCAAAAACATTTCCCTGCTCCTTTTTGTTTTTTTATTACAATATATTATATCATCCTTCACAATTGCAAGTAGACTTGGTTATAATCTCTAATATACACAATGCATATACACTTTGTCGTTGTCCTTTTTTTTTAATTTGGGGGATAGGTCTTATTTCATGGTTCGATACACATGTGTATCCATGATTATCCAAGCAAGTCCCTTGTATGGAATGCCATGTCTACACCTCTTAACTCCCAACGCGTCATTCACCAGCACTGAAACAGCCACAAGCCAATTATAATTTAAACAAAAGAAATCATGAAAATTATTATTAAGTATATGTAAAATATAGCATAATGATAAAACAACATTTGTAAAATAAATAGCTACATGATTTTTCACCTACCAATCAATAGCCAAAAGAAGAATGGTTTGTTCATCACCTGTGATTCTGATAAATCTGTTAAAACAGAGCAAGAAAAGTGAACCATATACTCCCTTTTTCTTAAAATAAACGGGGTTGAGTCATTGATTCTAACTTACGATGATCAATCTAATAACTCTCCTAAAAATTAGATTATGCAAGAAGGACAGCAAAATCAGACGCAATACAAAATCATAAGAAATTCATCCACCAATCTAAATGACAACATGACTAGTGAATCCAGTTCAATCAAGACAAAACTTAGGCCTAGGTGTCAAGCCAGCCCAAACTTACGAACAGCATAGTGTCTGATCGAGCTTCCACAGCATAGAGTCGAGACAAACACGAGTCAAGCCCAATCAAAACTTCTACAATACTGTGCTCAACCAAGCTTCTGAGTATAGAATGGAGACCAGCAGAGCCAAGCTCAAGTCAACTATTCAACCCCTTCTTTTTTTTTTTTTTGCATAAGCGACTAACACATTTGGAATTCATATATTAAAATTAGTGATTAAGCAAAAAACTATAAGAATCCGTAGTTTAGATTGAGAATTGAATGCAACTGTAACTGAATTACTTGCATCACTAATTTAAATTAGAACTTAAATCCAAAGGATGTCACATTTTTATATAGAATATATTTTATTAAAAAAATTCAATTTGGAAAACAAATTAATACTGAGCTGAACTACATTAATGATTTCAGTTCATTAATTGATTTTTGTGTGTGTTTAATGTCACCATAGAGTAGCTTAAGTTACAATCATATTAACGATGTAGCTATATTGCATAGGAAGTATAAATTATTAATTACCATTTTGTAAAAAATAGTACTATACTAAGTATTACAAACATTTTAAAATCTAAATTACTAAGTTTATTTAATACTAGAGCTTAAACTTTTATTTTTGAAGTATTAGTTACACGACTTAACTGAATTGTTCGAGTCGAGGCAAATCAAGCTTGAACCAAGCTTTGGCTGAGCCGAGTTTTGATGGTAACTGACCCGAACTTTTCCCCTCTTTCAAAACAAGTCGAGCTACAACACAAGGCCAAGTAGAGTCGAGCCAGCGCCCATACCTAGACAACATCAGCTACTTGCAGTGTTTTCTTTGGAAGGATTATGCTAACACTAGGCTGGAGAGCTTCTTAGGGAAAAGCATCTTCGTCTAAAAGGGGGCTCAGCTCGGCTATTGTCGAGTCCTAGACAAGATCAGCGAACTGGCACTGTATTCACTGTAGGTCTGATGCTAGCCCTAGATGAAGAGTTTCTTAGGGAAAAGATTCTTAAGTCTATAAGAATCTAGAACATGCTAAAGTCAATATATTCACAGCGACAGCCCATTCAACTTCCGGAGCAGCTAGTCAAGACTCAATATGACTAGAGAAAGTGATCATGGCTTACCTCACAAAATGCAATAAATCTTGTAACCACTTAGAAGAAATATAAGTTATTTCCGACTTCAACCCTGCAGTCAGATAATCAGAAGAATGCTCAGAATGAATTGAACACTTTTGTCACTTACACATCAATTAAATGGTTGTTCGTTGAAGGCTATTATAGCACAGGCGATGAGAAGATATTAGAAGAGTTTTAAATTGGAAGGATAAAAGAAAGACATGGAATGGATGATGGTAGTATAACCAGTCAATAACCGCATGAAATATTGATTTGAAAGGAAATTCTTTTTCTTCTTTGTTTAGATCAAATTACAAAAAACTAACCTTTAAAATCCTTCTACATGCAATAAATACCACCAAGTAAAAGAAAAAGAGGAAAATATGTAAAACTTGAACTTACCCAGAAATCCCTATAAGCGAATTCACAGTTCACCTTCTTCTCAAATTGCCAAGGAAGTTTGAGAGCCTGAAAGTAATAGTGATATGTAAGAATAAATCAGTCAATTACGGGCCGAAAGAAATAGTAAACGCCCAACATTGTCATCATAACAACATGAAGAAAGCAGATTGGATAACGGGAGTAACCTAATATTTTTAGCAATCACTGTGCTCCCACCTTCATGACCAAGATGACGCGGTACCACTTCCTCCAGCCGGCCATCACGATATTGATGCTGCAATAGTGGACCATAACGTCCGTAAGCAATCATATACTTTTTGAATATAAATATACCCAAGGCTGAACCAAAATAATACTAGAGATAAGAGAAACACGGATAAACAAGATAATCAAAAAAGAAAATACTGCTTAACTTGATGAATATATAAAACTTCCTCTATGGGAAATATATAAAGTTTCATAGGGAACATCCATCATGGAAGAGAACAATCCCCTGTGACATCAAGTAACTACAAACCATATTCATAACCAGAAGGTAAGCATTTCTGCATAACCTCAACCTTTAAACCTATCTGCCACTGAAGTCTCTCTCAATAAAGAAACCAAAAAACAGAGGAACAAGGGAAACATATGAACTCCAGTGAAATGGAGTGACACGATACTGTCCTGAATGAGAGTCATCACTATATTATTAGCACATACAATTCAATCTACAAGTAGGATCACGTTTGAACCAGGTGTTCTTAAAAAACTATTATTCTACTTCAGTGTCCTTCAATATTTCAACTGAAAATAAAAACAATTTATACTCAAAACTATCTATCATCAAAAGCAAGTGTAATTACAAACAGTCCACATTAGATGAGTTTAAAATGCTTCTTTTTTTTAGCTTGACAAGTTATTGGAAGCGAAAATAAATGTATATCTCAAGGGAACACATGTATAAGCATGAGCTTATGGAATTTCTCCAAAACACTAAGGGGTCGTTTGGTGTGAGGTATAAGTTATAATAATCCCAGGATAAAATGTAAGATTATTTTGTCCCATGTTTGGTTTAAGGTATAAGGTAATCCTTGGACTATATATCCCACCATTTTTGCTTTAGTGATGGGATAAGTTATCACATATATATGGTGGGATAACTTATCCCAGGCTAACTTATCCCGGGATTAATTATCCTGGGGTAACATGTTGCCAACCAAACGACCCCTAAAGGTTAGAAGGTAAGAAGGCATTGGAGATCAACCAGTCTTCTTTTAGCCTTGATCTTGTAATGACCCGTTGAGTTATTTTGAAAACTAGTCCTCTTATTTTCATAAAATATCATTCTCGTAATTTTAAATGGGTATTTTGGACTATTCGATAACTACGGTTATTTAGTTTACGGGTAAGTTTAGATAATTAATTTAATTAGTGGGCTAAGAGTAAAGACTTGGCCTACATATATTAAAATAAATTAGTGGGATTTATCACTTTTAATTTATAATTAGTGTGGAAAAGAACGGAGAAGGAAAGAAAGAAACTCACCTGCGCTGCACATCAGGCCACTTCGCAACTAGGTAAGGTTCTAAATTGATGAATAATTTACTTATTGATCAATGACAAATGATTCGGAGTTTATTTGGTGGGGGTGATGATTGGATAATAATTAGGTGATGTTGGGTGTGAAATAGTGAAAGAAACATAAAAGAAATGGGTTAAACCTGCAAAATTTGCAATTTGTATGCAGCAACATTGTTTACTTAGGGAGAATATAAGTTTTGGGTGGATGACATTGTAATGATGGCCAATGATTGTTTCAATCATTAGGATGAATGTATTGGTGAATTGTAATGGTTAAATGGACACTTCTTTGAACAATGAGTATCGTTCATGTGCAAATTTAGATTTTTGCTCATGACTATTATATGGTGATTCAAATTTTGATATATTGAGATAGCTAACTAAATATTTGTTGTATTGTATTACACAAATATAAGTAAATTTAGAATATTTGGGGGGAATTCAGATGCAACTCTAGGCTTAAAAAATTTAGGAAAAATATAAGACTTGGCATAGTAATTAGCATCAAGATTAAGAACTTAATTTCGAAATCTTATTGTAATTATACTAAATTGTGGTGTTTCGGATTTCATTCAGAAGAGAAAGGCTCTTGATTAATCGTGATTTTGGGTAAGGCAAGTGAACTTTCAAACCTTTGTAATTCCGGTAGAATTCCGAATTTCCTTTCTACTTTGTGTGTTAGGGAGTAGTGGGGATTTGGCTATAGGGTCAATTGTTCATGAAATGATATAATAATATGAGACGAGGTAATAAAATGGCAACATGAATTGAAGTTATATTGTGATTCTTGAATTACTTAATTTGATTGAAGGATGTGATCTCTTTGTCGAGGAGGATTGTTGTGATTGTTGATTGTAAGTGGATTTGTTGATTTTCATCTCATACTCATTCATGTCATGTTGTGCATATTGCATTGATTCCTGATATTGATATGAATGAGATGATGGAAATTGGGCCGAGGTCTTTACCAGTCAAGATGTGATGTTTAGGTCTTTGTCGACGATATTATGTGATGTCAAGGTCTTTACCGGCAATATTATGTGATACCGAGGTCTTTGCCGGTGATATTGTGTGATGTTGAGGTCTTTGCCTGCAATATTGTGTGATGCTGAGGTCTTTGACTGCAATATTGTGTGATGCCGAGGTCTTTGCCGACGATACTACGATACCGAGGTCTTTGCCGACGATACTATGATGCCGAGGTCTTTGCCGGCGATACTATGATGTCGAGATCTTTGCCGACGATATTGTGTGATGCCGAAATCTTTGTCGGCGATATTAGGTGATGCCAAGGTCTTTGCCAACAATTATTACATGAGAATTGCATGTCATTCTTGCATAGCCGTGTTTGGCATGATGTTATTCTTGTAATTGATCGCGTTATCACTTGAGAGCTATGGCTTGTGATTTTAAATTGTAAATTATGAAACCTATTTGTGTTATGTATTATGAACTGCTAGATTGGGTTAATTTCTATGTAGGTTGTAGTTATGGAGGTTCGGTTGGAACGAAAGGAGTTTATGTATTCTATTGGACTTGCTTTGTTTTGTTAGTTGGCTTGTTGGGTACCGCATTGTTTTGTTACTCACTCTTTGCTTCTACACTTGTGTAGGTTCTAAGCCTAGCCCGTGGGTAGTGCCTTTTCTTGATCACTCGAGACTTTCCAGAAGACTTAGAGAGGTAGTTGTGATCATCCAATGACCGATAGACTCTCTCGTTCCTGTTTCTTTTATGTTTTGTTCTATTTGAGAAGCAAAGACATTTTGAGACTTGTACTTATTTTGATTTTTCTGCACTGGATAGTGGCTTATACACGTGACAACCAGTCCTTGGGTGGTATTTAAGTTTGTTAAGATTTCCGTTTTTAGTTATCTACTCTATTTAGTTACTTCCGCATGTTAATTTTGTTTCTCGCTGGGTTTAGGCTTAACTTGTTCGAGTGGGATTGAGCAAGTGCCAGCACACTCAGATTTGGGTCGTGACCAATCTGTCACTCAAACACTATAGTATATAAAAAAAAATTGGTTTCTTGGTTAATTTTATCAATGACACCAAGCAACTAAACAAAGAAAGAGCTATTTTTTGGCTATTCAACATAATAATACGGAGTGGACACAGGTTAAAACAGGTTATTACACGAACTAAACAAGGAAAGAGCTAATTTTTGGCTATTCAACATAATAGTACGGAGTGGACACAGGTTAAAACAGATTATATACATAGAGAGAGAGAGAGAGAGAGAGAGAGAGAGAGAGAGAGAGAGAGATTTCAATTGTAGTGTTCAATTTATGAGTCAAATGATGAAACTTCTGGAAAGAGTGATCAAGGTATTGATTTTGGAATACTAAAAGGATGATAGAGAACCAATTTACCTTTATGCCTGAATCATCTACAACAAATCTATATTTGTACTACAAAGCTTATGGAAATCTCTAAATAGAAAAAAAGGATGTCTGCAAAAAATGATCATTTTGCTAGAGAAAACATATGATGGAGTCCTAAGAGAACGACTCAATGAATGGTTAAGAAGAAAGGAGTTCATAACAAACATATAAAATATCCTAGGTCTCAAAAAAAGTCCGTGCGGATACACATACACAGACACACACACATAAATATCCTAAAAGATGCCCATAATGCATTAGCAAGAAGTGCAAGAACAATGAGAAGGGATAGAAAGGAGCTTCTTCAGCACACCTTCATAATATAGATCTGCTTTAAGCCTATACTTGTTTATTTTGATAATGAATGAGCCAACCAACGGTTCACAGGATAGGTTTCATGGTCCTTATCATTCACAAATGATATTATGTCAATTTACAAGATAAGTGAGTCAAAGAAATGCTGGATCAACAGAGAATAAGATTTTTCGGGATAAAACAGAACCAAAAGAAAAATATTTCATTCCAGGTCGGCTATCGACCAGTCAAGGAAGAGGATTCAATTCGCAGAAAAGTTTAACGTGTCAATAGGATTAATTTTCTTGTTTTATACAAATATAATATTTTGAATCCCTTTACTATTAGAGATAGGGGTGGGCGTTCGGTTCTTCGGTTCGGTTTTAGCAAATTTCAGTTCGGTTCTTCGGTTTTCGATTTTGAAAAAGTGTGCACCATATACCGAATCGAAATATTTCGGTTCGGTTCGGTTTTTTCAAGTTCGGTTCGATTTTATTCGATGTTTTTAAAACGGTTTTTTGGTACACACTAATGAAAAATAAAATGAGGACAAAATCAAAATATAAGACACTTAAAAATTTAAAATCATGTTAAATGATGA
>JBCEWC010012259.1:0-15994 GCA_038996855.1 Solanum aculeatissimum
AAACACAGCCAGTGTACCTGTTAACGGATGGGCAGTCATTAGATTTGTCGCGGACAATCCAGGTAAGATAAACAATATACTAATATTCCATAAAATGACACATTTTAATGATACAAACTTAACCATATTAACTTAAAACAGGAGTGTGGCTAATGCATTGTCACTTGGATGTTCACATAACATGGGGTTTGGCGATGGCGTTCCTCGTGGAAAATGGAGTTGCTGAATTGGAATCATTGGAAGCTCCTCCAGTCGATCTGCCCGTCTGTTGATGACTACAAGATGCAATATAACACGAAAACTCGGAGTCCTAAAGATGTTATTTCAATTGATTTTAGGCATTCAATATGATGTTACACTATTTTTTTATAGATAACTAGATCAAGATGGTGCCAAAAGTTGTAACTGAATTCACTATCTGTCCTAGTATTAAGACAGCAAATTTTCCCAGATTAAAACAATTTTATTGTTGTGAGTGTAACTAAAAGAAAAGAATTCATTTGTGTTTTGAACTAAATTTGAACAACCTTTCAATCTATTTACAAAAGTCAAAACACAATTTCATTAAACAAGACCCTTTTAAATATAATATAATAAGATAAAATAATTTTTAAGAAATAACTCAATATTTCAATTCAAATAAATGATAATTGTTTTCCAAAATTGACTCTGAAAGTAAGATATACTCCACTTTACTCTATCTGACTCAGTCTATGAAGCCTCTATCAACTCATAAGAAGGTGTCAAGACATGTCTAAGGCTAACTCAAGACAATAGAAAGAAATAAACTAAAATAAAAGGGTTTCTCCGAAAGCAAGAAGGTCTCACCATTGTGTGAGACTGTATAGATCTTTAACGAACTGTCTGCAGAGAATCTCTAAAACCTGTATTTGCATCATAAAACGATGCAACATTGGGTGACGTTAGTACATAGAATGTACGGTATGTAATATGTTTTAATAGAACAAAACTCAAGAGAAAACTCAATACCAAGAGCAAATCACAACTTAACTCGATGTGATATGCAGGTTTTTTAAAAACATAATATAAAATAACACTTTTCAAATTAACTCAATCATATGCAATTTCGTTAAACCAAATTCAATTTTCATATAAGAGACTGATGATACAACGCTTTACACTGCCGTTGCCGCAACCATCTAATACCTTGCCAGATTATGGGACGATTCATCTTATTGAATCCACAAATTAAGTCCTCTTTTGGACCAAGAGAGGCTAGACCTTCATTCTACGCTGGCTACGTAGTTTATGGGGTTTGAGTTCTTTTAACTCTTACCCAAATCGGTGCTAATACTTATCCCAAAACATGTATCCATATCTATCAACATTTCAATTCATCTCATCAAATCTCAATGGACTTTTTCATCAATTCAATTTCACTCATCAAATTCTTTCTCAAAATATCATTCTTTAGACTCAATAAAAAAAAATATAAATATAATATTAACTCAAATCACTTTTTTCATCAATGGATAGAAAATCATCATCTATACTCACATCGTGCATAACTTTGATTTAAAACAACACTCGGTTTAATTCATCAAAATCATGAATATCAACATTAAATAATGCATGGGACCCTAAAATAACTTTGATTTCCTTTTCAAAAGTTGGGAATTATGGGTCGTCAACCCATCTACGACCCGTAAGTCAGAGTTCGTAGATGGTGACCCAGAAAACTCTACTAGATAGGGTTTCACTAAAATGGTCATAACTTTTTTACTCCGAACTTCACATGAGGCAATCTTGGTGGAATTGGAAAAAGGGCTCAGATACCTTTAATTTGATAGGTTGTGGGTCGCCTAACTCTTTATATTCTAGGAGATATGGCAGTTTGAAGTTGATCCTTTCATGAACTCATATGAAAACTTAGTTGATAGAAATTTTTTGATGAACTAGCTTCCGGACAGTTTTTTTACAAAATCTTCAAAAGATCCTCCGTAATGACCTAGGAGAACAGTACGTATAGTCTCGCATGATCCACACTATTTTTTAGCATGTAGGGACCACTCAATAAGAACTAAATGATTTTCTCAATTTTTCATGTGTGTTAGCCAATGAATTTTTCGGTGAATCGACTTTTGGGCAATTTTTTATAAAACTTTTACAAGACCCTCTATAATGACCTTGCAAAATAGTACATATGGTCTAACATGACCCACATAATTTTTGGCATTTAGGGGTCACTCAACAAGAATTAGATAATTTTCTCAATTTTTCATGTGTGTTGGTTAATGAATATTTCGGGAAATTAGCTCCCCTGGATCATGTTTCTTCGCAAAACATTCGTGTTCACGCAGGATTTAGAAAATAGCCGCACCTTAAAGGATGTGATGCAGATATCCTACCCTGAAGCAAATATCATTTTGATAATCAATACGCAACACACAGATACATGTTGATAATCAATAAGAAGGGAGGCAGACCTTCCCATGTTTTGACAGGTTCCGAGAAAGGGTCACACTATGTCTCTACACCTTAAGATGATTTGACGTAGACAACTTACTATAATGTAAGAATCATTTTGATAACCTATACAACAAATATAACTTAGCAAGGTTGAGATAACCTACTTCAATGGTCTTTTTCATGATAATTTATCTTAATGAAATAAGGACATTATTTAGACAATTTACTAATAGTTCAGTGACATTTTTGGACCAAAAAGCAAACAGAGGTACTTTTATCCCGTTTGCAATACTTGAGTAGCAATTTTGGCCTTTTTAGGTAAAATAAGTAAATTATATTTTTCATATCATTTTCTTATAATAAGATGTTGTCATTTTCTTCCAAAAGTTATCACAAGATTTCATCAAACATGAAACTTGCGAATTAACTTGAATTTCAAATACGAAAAGCTAGTATTCCAATATAGCCCAACTTCATCATTGACGTGCAATTCACGATTCCTAAACAGATCCACACAAACGAGTGTATAGTCCTCATTAGGCAACATCTCAATAAAAGTCCCTTCGTTATGATAATTTTTAGGGTTGTCCTCTTCAATAAAATCCCATAAATCAATATTTTTCTTGTGCCCTGATGTTACAAATCTAGTTGTGTCCAATGTCCAGTATCGAAAAATATGCTCCAAAGCCTCGACAAATGGCAACACCAGCTTTTCGACGATCGTCTCGTAATGTGTAATCGTCTTTTTGATCTTCCATGAATTCTGCAGGTCTATGATCGGGATTGGATATATGTTTCATATTTCTATTAAGCGACGAGTCACTATCCATGGAGTATTACTTTCTTTGCAGGCTTCTTCTTCTGCTTTGGATGGGACAAAATTGTACAAGAAGGTCTTCTTCATGGGAACAATTATAATAGAATAATGTGATTGATGAATTTTTAATACTTTGAGCGAAAGTGTGCAAGATTTTATAAGATGTAACTGTTACTTTTTTTTTTTGGTGGTTGATTGTGCCTAATTGTAGAATATAAGTAATCAGTAACGGTTACTTTTAGTCAATAAGATTTATTACTATATTATCTATAATAAGTGCTAAATACTCGAATATAATAAGTGATATACTATGATATATACTATTTGATGATTGATGTGTATCATGCACAAGCAGATCAAATTAAAATAATTTTAGGCGATTTAATTTATAATAAATGATATTTAAACGGATAAAAAAATTAAATTATCTCTGTTGATATAGTTGATGTATTTTGTGCACAAGCATAATACATTAAAATAATTGCAGACAAATTTATTTGATAGTCTTTAATTAATGTAATATATAATTCTGAACACGTGCATTACACATGTGTTTTATGTGAATTTCTTTATATTTGTTAGAAAATGATTTACTTTTATAAAAATATGCACGTAATAAGTTATATAATAATCATTAAGACATTTTTGTGCAATTTCTAATAGTTCAATGACATTTTTATACCAAAAAGCAAATAGAGATATTTTTATCCTGTTTTCACTACTTAGTAGCAATTTTGGCCTTTTTAGATAAAATAAATATAAAAATATCTTTTACATGAAAAAGGGACAAACTACAAATTAAATGGAGAGGGAGTTGGGGGTTATTTTTCTTGGGAATAGTATTTGCGTGTTACATAAAATAATTGAAATTTTAATCCAATAAAACTGCTTATGATTTTATTTACAAAGAAATTATATTTCATATAGTAGGATATTGTCATTTATCTAGTTGATTTAAACCTTTAACCTCTGGAGAAGAGTAATCCGCCACTTGTCCAAATTTTATCATTCTAAAATTAACTTTTTAATTTAAAAAATATTACATGTCTTTTTAAAATTACTTTAATCATTTTTTGCCCTTTCCGACTAGACCAAAATGAAAATTCGATTTATAAGTCATCACTCCAATGACTTATACTTCAGACATCGTTGGACTAAGCAAGATAACCACCATGTGTGATTACTGAATAGAGAAGAGGAATTGGTATTTTTCATTTGGGTCTAGTTGAAGCTGTAAAAAATTGGTGTGGTAATTTTTTTATAGTCACATGACATTTTCAAAAAAAAAAAATCAATTTTAGGAATGGGTTGTTGAGAGAATCATTTATATAATGGATGTATTGAGACTAAAAGAAGGCAATTTTAATATTGCAATTGGATCAAATTCACTTACTTTACTTACTTGAAGGTTTTATGTGCTATATTAACTATTACAAGGACTGAAAAAGGAATTAAACAATTATTCAAGGACCAAAATTGCTATTTTAGATCAAGGACTAACTTGATATTGCACAACAAAAATCAGAAAAAAGGGTAAAATTAATATTTTTATTTTTAATAATATACAACCCTTCAATTTTCTTTCAAAAGTCATCACAAGATTTCATCAAACATGAAACTTGCGAATTAACTTGAATTTCAAATATGAAAATCTAGTATTCCAATATAGCCCAACTTCATCATTGACGTGCAATCCACGATCCCTAAACAAATTCACACAAACGAGTGCATAGTCATCATTAGGCAACATCTCAATAAAAGTCCCTTCGTTATGATAATTTTTAGGGTTGTCCTCTTCAGTAAAATTCCATAAATCAATATTTTTCTTGTGCCCAGATGTTACAAATCTAGTTGTGTCCAATGTCCAGTATCGAAAAATGTGCTCAAAAGTCTCGACAAATGGCAACATCAGCTTTCCGACGATCGTCTCATAATGAATAATCGTCTTTTTGATCTTCCATGGATTCTGAAGGTCTATAATCGGGATTGGATATATGTTTCGTATTTCTATTAAGCGACGAGTCACTAGCCATGGGGTATTACTTTCTTTGCAGGCTTCTTCTTCTGCTTTGGATGGGACGAAATTGTACAAGAAGGTCTTCTTCATGGGAACAATTATAATAGAATAATGTCTTTGATGAATTTTTAATATTTTGAGCAAAAGTGTGCAAGATTTTATAGGATGTAACTGTTACTTTTAGTCAATAACATTTATTACTATATAATCTATAATAAATGCTAAGTACTCAAATATAATAAGTTATACACTATGATATATACTATTTGATGATTGATGTGTATCTTGCACAAGCAGATTAAATTAAAATAATTATAGGCGATTTAATTTATAATAAATGATATTCAATCGGATATTAAAAAAAAATAGATTACACTATTGATATAGTTGTTGTTTCTTGTGCACAAGCATGGTACATTAAAATAATTGTAGACAAATTTATTTGATAGTCTTTAATTAATGTAATATATAATTCTGAACACGTGCATTTCATGTGAATTGCTTTAGATATGTTAGAGAACGATTTAATTTTATAAAAATATGTATATAATAAGTTATATAATAATCATGAGGATATTTTTGTGCTATTTCTAATAGTTCAATGGTATTTTTAGACCAAAACATAAATAGAGGCATTTTTATCCTATTTTCACTACTTAGTAGCAATTTTGGCCTTTTTAGATAAAATAAGTATGAGAATATCTTTACATGAAAAAGGAAAAATCTACGAATTAAATGGAGAGGGAGTTGAGGGTAACTAAATGAAAAAGGGACAAACTACCGAGGGGTCCGTAGTGAGCCCGACAAGAGCCCTAGGTGGCTCGATGGGGTTGGAGATCGCGTGGTAGGATTTTATGAGAAAATGAATAGGAAAAGAGCAATTTTAGTAGATTTGTGGGTGTTAGCCCACGGTTCCTAGCACTGCCCGAGGCTCGGGGCCAATTTTCTCAAAATATTATATCAAGGGATCCGTAATGAGCCCGACAAGATCCCCAGGTGGCCGACGAGGTTAGAGAATGCCTGGTACAATTTTATAGTCCAAATAACAGAAAAGAGACAATTTGGACCCTTTTGTGGGTATTAGCCCATGATTCATGGCGCTGCCCGCGGCTCGAGCCAAACTTTCCCAATATATTATACCAAGGGGTCTATAACGAGCCTGGCAAGAGCCCTAGGTGGCCCGGCGGGATTGGATATCGTCTGGTAGGATTTTATTGGCCAGGGAATAAAAAAAAGAGATTTTGGCAGTTTTCATGGGTGTTAGCCCACTTTCCTGTTGTTGCACGAGGCTTAGGGCCAACTTTCCCGAAATATTATATCGAAGGGTCCATAACGAGCTTGGAAAGAGCCTAGGAGGCCCGACGGGGTTCAAGATCATCTGATAAGATTTTATGAGCCAAGGAATAGGAAACATGTGATTTCGACAATTTTTTGTGGGTGTTAGCCCATGGTTCCTGGTGCTGCCCGTGGTTCGGGGCTAACTTTCTCAAAAAATTATACTGAGGGATTCGTAATCAGCCCGAAAAAAACCTCAGGTGGCCTGGTGGGGTTGGATATCGCCTGGGAGGATTTTATGGGCTAAGGAACAGGAAGAGGGTTATTTTGGCAGTTTTAGGAGGGTATTAGCCCATGGTTCCTAGCGTTGCACGATGCTTAGGGCAAAATTTCCCAAAATATTATACCAAAGGGTCCGTAACGAGCCTGGCAATAGCCCTAAGTGGCCTGGCGGGGTTGGAGATCGCTTACTAGGATCTTATGAGCTAAGGAATAGGAAACAGACAGTTTCAATAGTTTTTTGTGGATGTTAGCACATGATTTCTGACGTTGCCTGGGTCTCAGGGCAAACTTTCCCAAAAAATTATATTGAGGGGTCCATAACAAGCCCGGAAAGAGCCCCAGGTGTCTCGGAAGCGTTGGAGATTGCCTGATAGGATTTAATGGGTCAAGGAACAGAAAATAAGCGATTTTAACAGTTTTTCATGGGTATAAGCCAACGTTTCCTGGTACTGCTCGGGGCTTGGGTCCAACTTTCTGAAAATATAATACCGAGGGGTCCTTAACGTACCCGGTAAGAGCCTCAGGTGTCTCGACGAGGTTGGAGATAGTCTAGTCAGATTTTATGGGCCAAGGATAGGAAAAAGAGAATTTTAGCAATTTTTCGTGGGTATTAGCCCACGATTCCCAGTGCTGCCTGAGCTCGGGGCCAACTTTCCCGAAATATTATATTGATGGGTCTGTAACGAGCCCAAAAAGAGCCCTAGGTGGCCCAATGGGGTTCGAGATCACCTGGTAGGATTTTATGGGACAAGGAACAAGAAATATACGGTTTTAGTAGTTTTTCGTGGGTGTCAGCCCACGGTTCCTGGAGTTGCCTGAGGCTCGGGGCCAACTTTCCCAAAACATTATATCAAGGGGTCCATAATGAGCCCAATAAGAGCCCTAGGTGGCTCGACGGGGTTGGATATCGCCTGTTAGGATTTTATGGGCCAAGGAACAGGAAACAGGAGATTTTGATAGTTTTTCATTGGTGTTAGCTCGCGATTCCTTGCACTAAATAGGGCTCGAGGCCAACTTTTCCAAAATATTATACCTATGGGTCTATAACGAGCCCAGGTGGCCCAGCGGGGTGGAGATCGCTTGGTAGGATTTTATGGGCCAAGGAATAGAAAACATGTGATTTCTATAATTTTCATGGGTGTTATCCCAGGTGGCCTGGCAAGGTTGAAAATCTCCTCGGAGGATTTTGTGGTCCAAGGAATAGGAAAAGGGCTACTTGGTAGTTTTTGGAGGGTGTCAACCCACAATTCTTGGCACTGCCTGGTGCTTAGGGCCGAATTTCCCAAACAATTATACTGAGGGGTCTGTAATGAGCCCAACACGATCCCCAGGTGGCCCGATGGGGTTGTAGATCGCTTGGTAGGATCATATGGGCTAAGGAATAGTAAACAAGCGATTTCGACAGTTTTTTGTGGGATTTAGTCCATGGTTCTTGGCCTTTTCTGGGATAAACTTTTCCAAAAAATTATATCGAAGGGTCTGTAACAAGTCTGGCAAGAGCCCCAGGTAGCTCGGTGGGCCTAGAGATCACCTGGTAAGTTTTTTTGGGCAAAGGAATAGAAAATAACCGATTTCGACAGTTTTTTGTGGGTGTAGGCTAATAATTCCTGGCATTGCCCGGGGCTCGGTGTCAAATTTCTAAAAAATTATACTGAGGGGTCCATAACGAGCTTGACAAGAGCCCTTGGTGGCCCGGAGGGGTTTGAGATCGCTTGGTCGAATTTTATGGGCCAAGGAAAAGATAACGAGGGATTTTGGTAGTTTTTCGTGAGTGTTGGCCCACGGTTCCTGGCGCAGCCCGGGGTTTGGGGTCAACTTTTTTGAAAAATTATACCAAGGGGTTCGTAATGAGTCCAAAGAGAGCCTCAAGTAGTCTGACGGGGTTAGAGATCGCCTAATAGGATTTTATGGGTCAAGGAATAGAAAACAAACGATTTTGGTAGTTTTTTGTGGGTGTTAACCCATGGTTCCTAGCGTTACCTTGGGGTTGGGGATAACTTTTCCAAAAAAATATACCGAAGGGTCCGTAATAAGCCCAGTAAGAGCCCCAGGTGGCATGGCTGAGTTTGAGATATCTTTGTAGGATTTTATGGGCCAAAGAACAAGAAATAAGTAATTTCAGCATTTTTTGTAGGTGTTAGCCCATGGTTTCAGACGCTGCCCGGGGATCGGTACATACTTTCCCAAAAAATTATACCAAGGGGTCCATAACAAACTCAACAAGAGACCCAGATGACCCGGTGGGGTTGGAGATCGCCTACTTGAATTTTATGGGACAAGAAATAAGAAACAGGCAATTTTAGCAGTTTTTCGTGGGTGTCAACCTACGGTTCGGAGAGTTGTCGGGGCTCAGGGCCAACTTTCTCAAAATATTATACTAAGGGGTCCGTAACGGGCACGACAAGATCCAGGTGTCCCGACGGGGTTGAAGATTGTCTGGTAGGATTTTATGGGACAAGGAACAAGAAACATGCAATTTCAGTAGTTTTTGTGGGTGTCAGCCCATGATTCCTTGAGTTGCTCGGGGCTCGGGGCTCGGGGCCAACTTTTCCAAAATATTATACGAAGGGATCCGTAACGAGCCCAACAAGATCCCTATATGGCCTGACGGGATTGGATATCGCCTGTTAGGATTTTATGGGGTAAGGAATAAGAAACAAGAGATTTTGATAGTTTTTCGTAGGTGTTAGCCCACGGTTTATAGCGCCGCACGGGGCTCAGGGCCAACCTTTCCAAAATATTATATCAAGAGGCCCAAAATGTGCTCGGAAAGAGCCCCAGGTGGCTCGACGGGGTAGGAGATCACCTAATAGGATTTTATGGGCCAAGGAATAAGAAACATGTGATTTCGACAGTTTTTCATGGTTGTTAGCCCATGGTTCCTGACGCTGTCCGGGGCTTGGGGCTAAATTTTTCAAAAAATTAAACTGTGGGGTCTATAATGAGCCCAACAAGAGCCCAAAGTGGCCCAGCAAGGTTGGAGATCACCTAAGAGGATTTTTATTGGCCAAGGAACAGGAAATAGATGATTTTGACACTTTTTTGTGAGTGTTAACCCACGATTCTTGGCATTGCTCGGGGCTTGGGGTTCACTTTCCTGAAAATTTATACCGAGGGATCCGTAATGAGTCTGAAAAGAGCCCCAGGTGGTTCGGCGGGGTTGGAGATCGTTTGATAGGATTTTATGGGCCGAGGAACGAGAAATAGACAATTTCGGTAGTTTTTTATGGGTGCTAGCCCACGATTCCCGAGATCACCTGATAAAATTTTATGGGTCAAGGAATAGGAAATAGACAATTTTGATAATTTTTTATGGGTGTTAGCCCACGGTTCCTGGCACTGCCTAGGGCTCGGGCCCAACTTTCTCAAAAAATTATACTAAGGGGTCTGTAATGAGCCTGGCAAGAGTCTCATGTGACCCGACAGAGTTAGATATTTCCTGGTAGGATTTTATGGGTCAAAGAATAGGAAATAGACAATTTCAACAATTTTTCATCAATGTTAACCACGGTTCCTTGCGATGCCCGGGGCTCGGGGCCAACTTTCTTGAAATATTATACCAAGGGGTCCATAATAAGCCCGACAAAAGCCCCAATTGGCTCGTCTGGCTTGGAGATCTCCTGATAGGATTTTATGGGCCAAGGAATAAGAAATAAGAGATTTTAGAAGTTTTTCATGGGTGTTAGACTATGATTCTTGGCGCTGTCCGTGGCTCGGGGCCAATTTTTGTAAAAAATTATATTAAGGGGTACGTAACAAGCTCGGCAAGAGCCCCAAGTGACTCCGCGGGGTTGGAGATTGCCTGGTAGAATTTTATGGGCCAAGGAAATGAAAACAAATGATTTTAGTAGTTTTTCGTTGGTCTTAGCCCACGGTTCCTAGCGCTACCCAGGGCTCGGGTCCAACTTTCTGGAAAAATTATACCGAGGGGTTCGTAACAAGCCCGGAAAGAGTCCCAGGTAAGTCGACGGGATTGGAGATTGTTTGGAAGGATTTTATGGGTCAAAGAACAGGAAATAGATGATTTTGACAGTTTTTCATGGTTGTTAGCCCACAGTTCCTGGTGTTGTCTTGGGATTGGGGCCAACTTTCTTGAAAATTTATATCAAGGGATCCATAACGAGCCCAACAAGAGCCCCTAGTGGCCCAACGGGATTGGAGATTGTCTGGTAGGATTTTATGGGTCAAGCAACATGAAACATGCGATTTTGACAGTTTTTCATGGGTATTAGCCCACGGTTCTTAGCGTTGTCCGAGGCTCGGGGCCAACTTTCATGAAAAATTATATCGAGGGGTCCATAACGAGCCCGACAAGAGCTCCAAGCGTCCTAACAGGGTTGGAGATCATCTGGTAGGATTTTATTGGCCAAGAAACAGGAAATGGGTGATTTTGATAGTTTTTCATGAGTGTTAGCTCATGATTTGTTGCGTTGCTCGCGGCTCGTGTCCAAATTTCCCAAAAAATTATATCAAGGGGTCCGTATCGAGCCCGAAAAGAGCCCCAAGTGGCCTGTTGAGGTTGGAGATTGTCTGGTAGAATTTTATGATCCAAGGAATAAGAAATAAGCAATTTTGGTAGTTTTTCGTGGGTGTTAGCTCATGGTTCTTGGCGCTACCCAGGGCTCAGGGCCAATTTTACCAAAAAATTATACCGAGAAGTGCATAACGATCCCGACAAGATCCCTAGGTGGCACGACGAGGATGGAGATCGCCATGTAGGATTTTTGGGCCAAGGAACAGGAACAAGTGATTTCAGTAGTTTTTCGTGGGTTTTAACCTACGGTTCTTGGCACTGTCTCGTGCTCGAGGCTAACTTTCCCAAAAAATTATACCGAGAGGTATTTAACAAGCCCGAAAAAAGCTCTAGGTTGCCCGACAGGATTGGAGATCGCCTGATAGTATTTTATGGGCCAAGGAACAAGAAACAAGTGATTTTGGCAGTTTTTCGTAGGTGTTAGCCCATGGTTCCTGATAGTGCCCAAGGCTTGGGGAAAATTTTCCAAAAATATTATACTGAGAGGTCATTAACGAGCCCAACAAGAGCGCAGGTTGACCTTTAGGATTGGAGATCGCCAAGTAGGATTTTATTGGTCAAGGAACAAGAAACAAGCGATTTCAACAGTTTTTCGTATGTGTTAGCCCACAGTTCCTGGAGTTACATGGGGTTCAAGGCCAACTTTTTCAAAAATCTATATCGAGGGCTCCGAAACGAGCCTGGCAAGAGCCTTAGGTGACTCGGTGGGTATGGAGGTCGTTTGGTTGGATTTTATAGGCTAAGTAACAAGAAACATGCAATTTCGATAGTTTTTTGTGGGTGTTAGCCCACGGTTCTTGGCGTTGCCCGGGGCTTGGGGACAACATTACCTAAATATTATACTGAGGGGTCCGTAACGAACCCGACAAGAGCCCAAGTGACCTGGCGGGGTTGGAGATCGTCTGGTACGATTTTATGGGCCAAGGAATAGAAAACCGACATTTTTGATAGTTTTTCATGGGTATTAGCCCACGGTTCCTGGCACTGTCTAGGGCTCGGGTCCAACATACCTGAAAATTTATACCAAGGGGTCCGTAAAGAGCTCGGGAAAAACCCCAGGTGGCTCGACGAGGTTGGAGATAGCATGGTAAGATTTTATGGGTCAAGAAATAGGAAATAGGTGATTTTGTTAATTTATCGTGTGTGTTAGCCCACGATTCCTGAAGCTTCCAGGGGCTCGGGGCCAACTTTCCCAAAAAATTATACTGAGGGGTCCGTAATGATCCTGATAAGAGCACTAAACAACCTAGCAGGATTAGAGATCGTCTGGTAGGATTTTATGGGTCAAAGAACAAGAAACAAATGATTTCAATAGTTTTTCGTGAGTGTTAGTCCACGATTTTTAGCACTGCCAGGAGCTCGAGGCCAACTTTCATGAAAAATTATACCAAGGGATCCGTAATGAGTTTGGTAAGAGTCCCAGGTGGCTTGGCGGGGTTGGAGGTCGCCCGATGGATTTTATGGGTCAAGGAACAGAATACATGCAATTTTGACAGTTTTTCATGGGTGTTAGCCCACGCTTCCTAGCGCTGCCCGGGGCTCGGGGTAAACTTTCTCGAAAAATTATATCGAGGGGTCCGTACCAAGTCCAACAAGAGGCCTAAGTGTCCCGATTGGGTTGGAGATCACCTTGTAGTATTTTATGGGCCAAAGAAAGGGAAACAGTCGATTTCGATAATTTTTCGTGTATGTTAGCCCACGGTTCTTGGCGTTGCCTGGAGCTCAGGGCCAACTTTCCTAAAATATTATACTGAGGGTCTGTAACAATTTCGGCAAGAGGCCCAGGTGGCCCGGCATGGTTGGAGATCGCCCGGTGGATTTTATAAGCCAAGGTACAGGAAATAGGCGATATCGATAATTTTTTGTGTATGTTAGCCCACGGTTCCTGGCGTTGCCCGGAGCTCAAGGCCAACTTTCCTAAAAGATTATACTGAGGGTCTGTAATAATTTCGGCAAGATGCCCAGGTGGCCCGGCATGGTTGGAGATCGCCCGGTGGATTTTATGAGCCAAGGAACAGGAAATAGGCGATATCGACAATTTTTATGGGTGTTAGCCCATGGTTCCTTGTGCTACCCGGAGCTCTGAGCTAACTTTCCTAAAAAGTTATACTGAGGATCTGTAACGATTCTGGCAAGAGGCCCAGGTGGCTCGGGAGGGTTGGAGATCGCTTGGTAAAATTTTATGGGTCAACGAATAGGAAATAGGTTATATCGACAGTTTTGTGGGTCTTAGCCCACGGTTCCTAGCGTTGTCTAGGGTTTGGGGATAACTTTCTCGAAAAATTATATTGAGGGTCCGTAATGAGCCCGACAAGAGGCCCAGGTGGCTCGGCGAGATTGGAGATTGCCTGGTAGTATTTTATGTGCCAAAGAACAGGAAACAAATAATTTTGATAGTTTTTTGTGGGTGTTAGCCCAAGATTCCTGGCGTTGATCGGGGTTCAGCGCCAACTTTCCTGAAAAATTATACCTAGGGGTCTGTAACGAGCCCGGCAAGAGGCCCTTATGGACCGGTGGGGTTGGAGATCGCCTTGTAGGATTTTATGGGTCAAGAAACAGGAAACAAACATTTTCAGCAAATTTTTGTTGGTATTAGCCCATAGTTTCTGGCGTTACCCGGGGCTCGGGGCCATCTTTCTCGAAAAATTATATCGAGGGGTTCATAACGAGCCTGGAAAGAGGCTCTGGTTATCTAGTGGGATTGGAAATCACCTGGTAGGATTTTATGGCCAAGGAACCAGAAATAGGCAATTTCAATAATATTTTGTGGGTGTTAGCCCGCGGTTCCTGGCGCTTCCCAAGACTCAAGGCCAACACTCCTGATAATTTATACCGAGGGATCCGTAACGAGCTCTACAAGATCCCCTGGTAGCCCGACGGGGTAGAAGATCGTCTGGTAGGATTTTATGGGCTAAGGAAAAGGAAACAGAAAATTTTTGCTATTTTTTGTGGGTGTTAACCCACGATTCCTGGCGTTGCCCGGGGCTCGGGGCCAACTTTCCCAAAAAATTATATCGAGGGGTCCGTAAAGAGCCTCAGGTGGTCCAGCAAGGTTGGAAATCACCTGGTAGAATTTTATGGGCAAAGGAACAGGAAACAAGGCATTTCGGCAATTCTTCGTGGGAACGCCCACGGTTCCTGGCGCTGCCCGAGGCTCGGGCCAACTTTTCCAAAAGATTATACTGAAAGGTCCTTAACGAGCTCAGAAAGGGTCCAGGTGCACGACGGGATTGGAGATCGTCAGGTAGGATTTAATGGGACAAGGGATAGGAAATAGGTGATTTTGACAATTTTTTATTAGTGCTAGCCTACAATTATTAGCGTTGTCAGGGGCTCGGAGCCAGTTTTCCCTAAATATTATACCGAGGGGTCCATAACGAGCCCGGCAAGAGTCCCACATGTCCCGACGGGGTTGGAGATCGCATGGTAGGATTTTATGAGCCAAGAAACAAGAAACATGTGATTTTGATAATTTTTCATGAGTGTTAGCCCATGGTTCTTAACACTGCCTGAGGCTCGGAATAAAATAAATATAAAAATATCTTTACATGTAAAAGGGGCAAACTACAAATTAAATGGAGAGGGAGTTGGGGGTCATTTTTCTTGGGAATAGTATTTGCGTGTTTCATAAAATATTTGAAATAAAATAATAGAAATTTTAGTCCAATAGAACTGCTTATGATTTTACTTACAAAGAAATTATATTTCTCATATCATTTTCTTATAGGATATTGTCATTTATCTTGTTGAATTAAACCTTTAACCTCTAGAGTAGAGTAATCCGCCACTTGTCCCAATTTTACCAATCTAAAATTAATTTTTTAATTTAAAAAATATTACATGTCTTTTTAAAATTACTTCAATCATTTTAGGCCCTCATGACTAGATCAAAATGAAAATTTGATTCATAAGTCATCACTCCAATGACTTATACTTCAGACATTATTCGACTAAACAAGATAATCATGTGTGATGGCTAAATAGAGAAAAGGGATTGGTATTTTTCATTTGGGTCCGGTTGAAGGGATAAAAAATGAATGTGATAATTTTTTAAAATCACGTGACATTTTCGGAAAAAAAATAATTTAGTAATGGGTTGTTGGGAGAATTATTTATAAAATGGATGTGTTGAGACTAAAAGAAGGCAATGTTAATATTTCAATTAGATCAAATTCAATCACTTTACTTACTTGAAGGTTTTATGTGCTATGTTAAATATTACAAGGATTGAAAAAGAAATTAAGCAATTATTCAAGGACCAAAATTGCTATTTTAGATGAAGGACTAACTTGATATTTCACAACAAAAATTAGGAAAAAAAGAGTAAAATTGATATTGTTATTTTTAATAGTATACAACCCTTCAATTTTCTTTCAAAAGTCATCGCAAGATTTCATCAAACATGAAACTTGCGAATTAACCTGGATTTCAAATACGAAAACCTAGTATTCCAATATCGCTGGGTGTGCAAAAATCGAACCGACCGATAAACCAAATCGATAAAAACGTTATCGGGTTTTTAATGGTTTCAAAAAAAAAATTATTGGGTATCGGTTCGTTACCGGTTTTTACTATTGGGTTATTGGGTAAACCGATAACCCAATAAAATTATTATAATTTGCTATTTTATCCCTTTGTA
>JBCEWC010012260.1:0-15993 GCA_038996855.1 Solanum aculeatissimum
TTTAAGAGGCTTGTTTGGGGACCTTCGGGTTCTCATTCGCCATGTCACACCTAGGCCCTAGGTTTGGGTCGTGACACAAAGAGTCTCTTAATGGACTCTTTTAGTTCATCAAGTTTAGAAGTCAATCTTTCAATTTAGACCAATCATAGAGTTCAATTATGCAGACTCATAGGACCATCAAGTTCTATCAACCTATCATTATGCTTAATCACAATCACAATCACAATCAATATTCTCAGATCAAGGCTCTAGACTCAATCCCTAGGTTTATTCATGCAACCTTTTATGAAGTAATATATATAGGGTTTCTGAAATAACTCATGAAAAGCATCAAATCAGTAAAATCAGGTTTATGATGATCATCAATATATGAAAATACATAGACTATACATAATTTGCAAGAAAACATTCAAAAAAGCATGTATGGGGACTCTATACATTCGAAATTTAGCTATCATCGTCAGTAGGGGCACATGGGAGAACAAACCCCAAGTTTTAATTAGCCTTACATACCTGGAGTTACATAGAATGATAAACTTTTCAACGATCCTCAAGTTAGACTCAAAACCCTCGCTTATCTCCCTTCTATGATGCCCTCAAGAATTTTCTAAGTGTGTATTATGGGATAACGCACTTAGGATTGTGATATAGGACTTAAATTAAGTCCAAAACACTGGTGAATTTAATCATAAAGGATATGAATAGACAAAAATATCATTTTTAAAAACTGCCAAGTGGATTCATGAGACCCCGTTTATGAACCATAGATCTTTCTACGGGCAATTGATGCTCTCTTATATCTCTCATAGAGAGGGGGTCCAAAAACTTGAGCTACTGGAATTGGACACGAAATCCAAAAAAAACCTCTTTTACGGGTCGTATAATAAAATATAGGTCGTCTTTCACACTCGTAGCCTAATATTCTGAGAAGTTGATTTTTAGATCTTAATTCACGAAACCATTTCTACAGGCCGTGGAATTATCTATGGATTGTATACCTTCTCATACTTTGAGTTCTCAGACCTGAAAAAATTTACCAAGTGTCAAAGTGACCTATGAGACCCCATCTACGGGTTGTAGATGACCCTCGTGGTTTTCTCCTAGTGACTTTTCTCGGTCATTTTTCTCAGTTTTCTTTGGATTCATCTCAGATTAAGCAGGATCAATTTGTGGGTGTTACACATATAGGATTATGTTTTTTTAGAAATAAATAAAAATAATTAATTTTTTTTATTAAACTCTAAATTAATAGAAAATATATTTATTGTGATACTCTGTTGGTATATTGATACCATATCGGTATTGTATAAGATTGGAGCTTAATTATCTATGATATTCCATCAATATATTGATAACCTATCGGTATCATATAATTTTGAGCTCACTTTTTAAGAATAGAATGATTAAGAGAAAATTATTAAAGTCACAAAATTATTTATTAAATTAGTAGAAAATATATTCTTGTGATACTCTATCGGTATATTGATACCCTATCAGTATCATATAATTTTACGCTCTTTTTCAATAAATAAAATAATCAAGAGAAAATTATTAAAGTCACAAACTTATTTATTAAATTCTAAATTAGTAGAAAATATATTTTTTGTGATACTCTGTCGGTATATTGATATCATGTCAGTATCATATAGGACTGAGATTAATTAATCTTTTGTGATACCTTATCAGTATATGTATACCCTATTATAGTATATCATACAAGGTGAGCGTCATTGTCAGCATGACGTTAGCGTGTGAATTTTAATAGTAGGAGGATATAAATGTAAGGGAATATATGGATGTAAATAGTTTGGTTCAAAAGGGAATAATAAGCTTAGTTTTTCCTTTAGAAAATAGGTAGGAAAACCCAACTAGAGTATGGATTGGAAGCCCATATGGGGATGAACCTAATTCTGATACCATGTAAAATATAGAGTCAGTAGATCAATTTCTTGTAGTATTATTCCAAGAATAATTGTTGTTTGTTGGCGTACAAGTAAATCTATCTAACGAAATAAAATTAAAAAAAAATCCTTAAATATATCTATGATTATGCTATGAATACTATGAGTACATGTGTCTATGTATATTCTGTAACAGACCTACACTCCAGTTTTAATTATTATTAAGCCCTTCTGAGCAAATTATTTAGACTCCTTTTTGATATTTGAAGATAAATTTTTAAAATCTGATTCAAAATCTATGGACAATTATATATTGGACTTAAATATTTTTCTAAAAAAACTTGATTCAAAATTTATGAAATCTCTTTGGTCAATGGTAGAAAAGAAAAGACAAACAACATATGAAATTCTACCCAAATTTTATGCATAATTAAGCCCTATATAATCCTTCACTTTGGCTCCTCACAATTAATTACCCCCTACTTCCTTTTCTCTTTTGTGTCTAATTGCACAAGAGAGAAAAAAAAACAAACCCTTGTCTGCAATGGCCATTGATAGTATAATCACAAATGAAAAATCACCTATGCTAGATGAGAAAAAGCCTTTGATATTTGATGCATCCCATATGAAACATGAGTCCAACATTCCCAAACAATACATATGGCCTGACGACGAGAAGCCTTGTCTTGTAGCACAAGAACTTACCCTTCCCCTTATTGACTTAAGGGGATTCTTTTCTGGTGACCCCACCACGGCCCAACAAGCATCTAAGCTTGTTGGTGAAGCATGTCGTAGCCAAAGTTTTTTTCTTGTAGTGAACCATGGAATTGACACTAATATCATCTCCAATGCCCATCGTTACATGGACGTGTTCTTTGACTTGCCTCTTTTTGAAAAGCTAAAAGCTCAGAGAAAAATCGGTGAGGCTTGGGGATATGCCAGCAGCTTTACTGGAAGATTTTCAACAAAGTTGCCTTGGAAAGAGACACTCTCTTTTCGATACTCTGCTAAAGAAGACTCATCTCACATAGTTGAAGAGTATTTCCAAATGGCATTGGGTGAAAGTTTCAACCATCTTGGGTATGGATAATCGACTACCTTAGTGCTTTTTTATTTCAAATCAAAACAAGACAAGCAAACTGAAACAAAAGGAGTATTTGTATTTTTATTTTTTCAATTATGTAAATAAATTAACCTTTTTTCCCTTTAATTACACAGGAAATTTTTTCAAGAATATTGTAATTCCATGAGCACACTTTCTCTTAAGATCATGGAACTCTTAGGGATTAGCCTAGGCGTACAAAAGAGCTACTTTGAAGATTTTTTCGAAGACAACGAATCCACAATGAGACTCAACTACTATCCACCATGCCAAAAACCAGAGCTCACCGTAGGAACGGGGCCTCATCATGATCCAACATCATTAACCATCCTCCATCAAGATTGTGTTAGCGGACTTCAAGTTTTTGTGGATAACGAATGGCACTCCATCAGTCCAAATTTCAATGCTTTTGTGGTTAACATAGGTGACACGTTCATGGTAAGCAAAATTTAGGCACCAGAAACTAACAAGCATACTACATATAAATAATATAAAGAGCTAGAGACAATGTATGTATATATTTCATGTTTGGCATTTTGCAGGCATTATCAAATGGAAGGTTTAAAAGTTGCTTGCACAGAGCAGTAGTAAACAACATGACTCCTCGGAAATCACTTGCTTTCTTTCTTTGTCCAAACAAAGATAAGGTGGTGAGGCCACCAAATGAATTGGTGGACTCCAACAACCCTCGACTCTATCCCGACTTCACATGGCCTATCTCCTTGAGTTTACTCAAAAGCATTACAGATCTGATATGAACACTCTTCAAACTTTCTCAAATTGGCTTCAACACAATATTGCACAAGATTAAGAGTTAGCTATACACAGGAGATGAATTCAAGATTGAAAACCTTGAATTTTTTTATAGATGTTGAATCTTTGCTTCTACAATTATTTTACTGCAGTAATTTTAGTATTTAAGAGTTGATTTCAATTTTTCAGTTATGCTTTTAGTCTTTAAATACATGTCTATTGTTCTCTAGTGCAATAAATTTTTATTCTACAACGTTCTTCCATTGTTATTTTCTTGAATCTACAACCATTTTTTTTAGGGATCTGTGAGTGATGAGATAGAATCTAAAGCCATTTTTCTTGAAAATGATGTTTTATATCATCAATTTCCTATTGATACACGAGGAAAAAAAACGTATATTCCTAGTAGTGAATATAATGGATTTTTCTTAAAGATTCGTTGTAGTAAGTTGTCAAATTACCAACTTGAGAATGACGATCAATGCCTGGGGAATACTGGAGCATTATATTTCAGTCATGAAAAAATATAATCTCCTCAATCTATTCAAGATTGGACGAGTCACACTACAAAAAGAGACTAGATTTGTGGAGGTTTAATTGTGGGGTTGTAATAACCTCTATAAAATTATATTAAATGTGAGGGTTGTAATATTTATATACGAGTAAAGTAATTGATTATAACAGTCTTAATGACTTAGCAATTTATCCAATTCAATATTAAAAAATAAAAATCAAATTGATAACTTGATATTTTTTTTTATAAAATCATTAAAATCTCATTAACTCAATAACCCAATAAAAATAAATCAATAGCATCTTTTTCCGTTCAATTTTTGCACACTTTTATTTTTTCAGAATCAAATTAAATGAATTTGATCATTTTCATAAAATATTTATTTTTAATATCTCGATAAAAAAATATTCTCTAATTTATATTTTAAGTGATTAACTTATCTACACAATAAAACTTTGAGAATATGCAAAAAGACTCTTTTAAATTGGAAGTGATTAATGGAAATACTATATCATATGTTTCGTGTAATGACCTTGCCAGTCATTTTTGAGTTTATATGTGAAAATTACTATTTTTGCCCTTTAATAAGTTGCTTTGGGCCTATCTTGAACTATCTGTGTTGTTGAAACTAAGAACTGATTAAAAAATGGAATTTTTGAGTTTTTGCATTTTTGGAAGCTTAAGTTATTGAAAAAGTAAGTTTTTGTATCATTCTGAGTTTCAGATGTCAGAATAGAAATCCGTCGATTTCAGTAGCTCTGGAATGTCAAATTTGGTCTAGGAGAAGTTATGAAACTGAATTTGGAGTTAAAAATAGAGATTTTGGACCCAAAGTTATATTTTTTAGTTATTTTCGGAGCCTACATTTGACTTTGGTCAACATTCAGAGTTCGAAAGCTCGAATAAAAATTTTTGGTCAACATTCAAAGCTCGAATAAAAATTTCAAAAATTCTAGTGGTTCCAGATGGTGAAACTAACGCTAGAAATGGTCTCGTTGTAATTTTTGGAGTTTCCGAATGCAATTTTGGTATTTTGAGCTTTGACTAGTTTTAATGGGCTTTATCGATAACGGTAATGACCTGTTAAGTCGTTTTGAGATATAGTGTTTTGTATGTTATAAAACATTTATGAGATAAATTTTTTTCAAGAATATTTTGGACTATTCAATAATTTCGTTATTTAGTTAAAGAATAATTTTAACTAATTAATTTAGTTGGTAGACTAAAGTAATAATTTAGTTAATACCCTATACTATTTATTCCATATTTATTTAAAATAGGTTAATAGGATAATAGGATGTATCACTTTTAGTATATAAAAATAAATAAATAAAAAATAACAAAAAAGAAATAAGGGTTCTACGCCCAAACAAAAAAAAGGAGAGCAAAAGGATTTGACGGGGAACAATGTGCGGCAGAACCAAACGAAGAGGAATCGCGTACTTCAGGTAAGAATCTTCATCCAAATATTCAATTCTTGCTCATAGATATCATAATTAAGGTGTATAAATATAAAATTATTATAATAATCAAAGTTAAATAAGAATTGAAAAGTTGGAAAGCTTCTGGCAGTATGTTTTGGTTTTTGGGCTTTGGGAGGGCAAACTCTTGAAGTCCTTTATTTATTAATGATTATATAAATATATATATAGGAAAATTTATCAAAGTACACATCTTAATTTAAATTACTCTCAAATATTTTCTATCAATTTTAAAAAAAATTTAAATTTCTATTTTCCTATTTCTTCCTATACACGTTCGATACACTCCTTTCACAATCCCATCTCTTTCACAACATGTCCTAACTTTTCTCCTAAAATTAAGTTCCACTTGATTCAGTTACTTCCAACTTCTCTCCAATTTCAATTGATATTTTCTCCCTCTAGTATTCAATTTCAAATTTCAAAAATAGGTAGGTTAACTTCATCTTTCCCATTCCAATTTCATACGAATTCTTTAAAAATATCACTGACAATTTTGATTTTTTCAACTTTCATATACTAATACATATGGATCCCCCATCCTTTAGTACTGGGATCACTCAATTAGAGCAACAACAAGCTATTCGAGATGGTGTCTACAACTCTGACGATGTATCTTTTCATGAAAATAGATCCAAACACATTCACGATCTTATAGCGATGAAAAAAAAAGAGAAGTCAAATCGAACAAGGAAAAAGCTTCAAGTTCAAATCCCCTAGATCTAAAAGTCTCAAAAAAGACGAATAAAAAATCTCAAGCCGTAATCAATCGATTGTCTTTGCCTAATCAATCGACCACCCTTTAGTTGAACATTGTGATTCATTGAATATTGTGATTTTTGTGTTAAGTATGGTGATTCATGTGTTGAACATGGTGATTAATTGAATATTGTGATTCATGTGTTGAATATGATGATTCATTGAATATTGTAATTCATTGAATATTATAATTCGTTGAATACGGTGATTCATGTGTTGAATATGGTGATTCATTGATTAGTTGAATACGGTGATTCGTGTGTTGAATATGGTGATTCATTGATTAGTTGAATATGGTGATTCATTCAATATGGTAATTCATTGGTACAATGATAGTCAGTTATGGAATAGTGATTCACGTGTTGAATATGGTGATTTATTGGGATAGTATTCTAGTTGGCATGAGTTGATGATTCATTGGGGCAGTATGAGTTGAGTGATTAATTTGAATCTTCTTATGCCAGCTGTTTTGAGTTGTATATGGTGATTCATTTGTTGATTCAATATGGTGATTCATGTGTTGATTCAATATGGTGATTCATGTGTTAAATATAATGATTCATTGGGATAGTATTCTGTCTTATGCTAACTATTTTGAGTTGTATAGTATTTATGTATCTAGTATTTTCTTTTACAATAGTAAATTCTTATTTTAAAAGTATTAATTGGCATATATGATACACAAGTTTTTTTTTTTAATTTGATGTGTATCAATGATTTGGCTCATTTTTTGTTTATAGTAATATTTTTTTATTTACAGTAGTGTTCTCTTTTGTTACAGACCGAAATCTGTAAATTTTAGATTTTTGAAATAGATTATTACCTTTTTGTTAGGGATTTGATTAGGATCTGTTTAGCAAAATTTAACGGATTGGAATCCGAAACTACGCTAATTTTCGTTTAAGTCGTGACTGAAATTAAATATAATGAATCATCATCTATGAATCTAGTTTCCAGCCAATGGATCTATACAAGGATTATTTTAAGAATTTTTTGTAAATTTATAAAGGGATGGGATATATTAAAATTTGTTACTTACACTGTGATTCCTAAAACTTTTACTATTATATATTGAATATATTTGTAGCAAAGTTAAGTTACTGAATGCCATTGGGCATGTAACTTTAATTACGAAAATATGGTTCAAGTTTTGATATATTGAGATAGCGAATTAAATATTAGATATATTGCATTATATAAATACCATTAGATTTATGTTATTTGAAGGAACTAAGACTTAACCCTGGGGTTGAAATTTAGAAAATTGATTACTGAGTTAGGTGGATTTTTAGGTATAGGCTAGACATATAGTAATATGGGCGTCTACAGACTCATTTTCTTACAAACATTGATTATTTGATAGATTGAAAACATTTTGAGACATTGAAGAAGGGAGAAATGGTGAATTAGCTTGTTTGATTTCAGTTCTTCAGTTGAGGTAAGTCATGGGTTATTCTATATTTTAGAGAAAATCTTAATAGTAATTGGTATCCATTTAGTGATATTTTGAAGTTATTCTATGCATTTAATTATTGTGGTTTGGATAATTGATATGTGTTGACTGGTCTACAATCCTAAGACCATGAAATCCATAATCTTGAACTTACTTGTCAAAATTATGCCTCAAATAAAGAAGACTTGATGAAATATTATTAGTGAAGTGAAAAATAATGATAAAGAATGATGAATTAATTATATTTGGATCGGGTGTCACGTTCCAACACGATATAATTGGATCGAGTGTCACGTTCCAACATAGTATATTTTGATCGGATGGCATATTCCGACACGATATTATGGGATCAGGTGTCACATTCCTACACGGTATTATGCGATCGGGTGTCACATTTTGACACAGTATTATGGGATCAGGTGTCACATTCTGACACGGTACTATGAAATTGGGTGTCACGTTCCGACATGATATTATAGGATCAGATGCCACGTTCTGGAATGATAATAATAAAGGAAAACATATGAAAATGATTTAATGTATTCAATCTCAAATAACTCATTTCCCAAAAGAAGCATGGTGTGGAGGCTTGAGTCCTCATGTGTGTTCTTGATATTGTTCACTGATTATGTACTTGTTTCATTGTATTGTCACTTATACGTGTTACTTGTTGGTTGTCCCTGTTAAGTGCTATAGTTGATTTTCTACTATTACTTTGTGTATATTGATTTCTATTTTGAGTCGGTTGATGATACTTAATCAGTACATGTTGCCCGTATTGACCCCTACTTGTATTTTTCTTTGTTATTGCTTTTGTGGAGTACAACGAGTGTCCATCAATTTTAACTCTCCCTCAGCTCTAGCTAATCATCAATATATCAGATTTCAGAGTGAGCTAACCTTCTAGCCCGTGTTGGATTCTATCAGTTATGGCGTCATATCCTTACTTTTCAGACATAAACTATTTATTAATCTATTTTTGTGTTGCTACTCTTAGACTTAGTATTCAAGATTAGATGTTCTTGATGTAGTGAATTTCAGGTTTTTGGGGAATGTTATGTAATAGACCTAGTGGGTTCTATTATTTTTTGCTTCTATAAATTGAGTTTTCATATTATTATCATATTTTATAAGTTGAAAAACTATATAGGTTGAGATTTATATCACTGGTTCTCTACTTATAAGGTTAGATATGGGTGACACTCACAACCCATTTTAGGTCTTGACTGTAACTGGGTTGAGGAGACCTTAGAATTAAATTCTGATAATTCTGTTGAGTCCGGATCGCCATTTTTTGATAGGGATACATGTCTGGTTTGTGCGTATCGGGTTCTGAATAGACCCCAGGGTCTATTTCAAGAATTTTCTATAGTTGGTTTTTAGAAAATCTAGTGCATGCATTTTATCTTCCGTGTTCGCAGGATTGGGCCCCGTATTGGCGGAGACCTACTTTTCTTATCCTCTGTGTTCGTGGAGTTAGGTCCTGCATTCGCGGAGGCCTATTTCACCTAAACCCCATATTTGCGGACAACCCCTTCACATTTACGGAGGTTTGTACTCGTTTGGGCTCCACGTTCATGGATCTTGGTCTGCATTCTTGGAGTACAAATTCCCTAATCAATTTTTAATATTTTAAAAGTAAAAGGTTCACCATTTTTACACTATTTTTAACATGTCAAGCTTGAGTTTGGGCGATTATTTCATGACCTGATCCCGTCATGATGACGCCTCATAGATCCCATTTACAGGAAAGCCAATTACCCAACCTCAGGGTACCTTTCCTGAAACACTAGTCACAGATTTACTAATCATAACTGAATAAACCAACACAACCTACCTAGAACCTAGAAGTCAACTGTACAGAGCTACAATAGACACAAGCACACACCCACACACATATATAATAATAATAATAATCATAATATACATAGCCAGGAATCCTCCTACAAATATAAGTCGTAACTATAAAGTACAAGGCCAACGTCTGAATATAATAGACACCGTCAAACAGAAGGAGACTGTAAACCATCCAGAGCTGCTCATGCTCATCAAAGTCTCCTGAATCATCCACAAGGCTCTAATTCAACAATCGCAGCTAGAACCTGGACCTACACCATGGGAAAATGCAAAAATATAGGGGGTGAGTACCAAAAAAAGGCACCCAGTAGACATCATCAAGTGATTGAGTGAAATACTGTAAATCTAGAAGGCTCAAGTATAGAGAACTGCAACGAGTCTAGCTAATCAGAACTTAGATCAAGGGAATAACATGTCTAGAGAATTCCCAAACCCTCAACTAAATCAATTGAAGTGATAATCAATGATACCGACGGACAAAGACTAAGTAGGCCCATACCAAAACTGTCACCAATTGAGATGTAGTGTTGTACGCGGGTGTAAGGCCCTAACATCTATGCCTATACACCAATTGGGCCCCTATAAGCCTAGAAGGTATACCCGCGCACAATCTGGTCAATCGAATCATAATAGAACCCAACTCTCAATATCACATGATCAAAGGGTCAACTGTACATAGACATAAGACCCTAGTGTCTAAACTTGAATACCCCCGAGCCCAGAGGGTACACCTATTCATAATCAGGGTGTGTATAATTATGTGGATTCATGAGTAATTTATCAGGTCCTCGACCCAAAGTATCTCATATTAATTGGGTCCTTGACCCAAAATATCATGTCTCAATTGGGTCCCCAACCCAAAGCATTGTAACAGTGGGATAAATCCCTCACGGGAGAAAGAATTTCCCTTACATAAATGACAAGGTCCTAGACCTGAATATCAATCAACAAGGACTAGTCCCTAAATGTAGTCAATGGGACTAAAAGATCAATCAACAGGGGCCTAGCCCAAAAATATAGTCAACGAGATCCTAGACCCAAAATATCAGTAGGTGCTCGGATCCCTTTAGAGTCTGCACCCTAGTTTCATACACTCAAATGTGGCCATCCGAGACTACAAACTACAGGGTGTATCATCTAGGTATTGGGGCATAGGAACAATCAACCCCTCCCTAGTCTATCCGAATCTAGATCTCCAAAGTCATACCATCCCTAAAGACAAGAATCATACAACCTAACCAAACATAACCATCACCTCCCTCATATCATAATAGATAACCCCAACCTCAGGTAAGAAGAAGAACTAGTACACAACGATCAACAATAGTATGCTAGAGCGTATATTGATGTGCCACCAAAATACAAAACTTTTTGTGCTTTAAACTTAGAATGTTGTATGTTCTCTAAGCAATGTTAGTAGGTTTGATGTGTTTTAATGTTAATTTTGCAGGATTACAGGAGTCGGGGAGTTTTAGTGTTGATTTGGACAAGTTGCAGATTTTTTATGACATCTATTGTTCGTGGTTTAGTCCTTGAGCCACATATGTTTTGTAGTCTTGATCTAGTGAAGGGATAATTTTTTGAAGTTGAAACTACCTATCACCAAGACGGGTCGTAAGTTATTCTATGGTTCATACATCAGTTCGTCCTTTGAGGCCTAGAGAATATGCATAGTTGTTGAAAGTTAACAGGATGAAGACACTTATGGTCCCTAAGTTATTCTATGGTCCATAGGAAGCAATTCTTACAATAAAGGCAGATTTTGAGGATACAACTTACGAAGTCAGTCCACAGGACGTGAATGCATCTACGACCCATAACTTTGTTCGTGGAAAGCCTCGATTCCAATTTTCCTAATCAATTGAGGATTTAGATTTATTTTATTATAAATAGGGATTTTAGGTATTTTTAGACACTCAGAACTCTAGATTTCATATTATTACATTGTTTAAGCGTGTTCTTAGAGATTTTGTGTGGACAACTTGTGATCTTATCTTTGGGTTATAATATTGTGATTTACATGAAGATTTTAGATTTCCTATTCATCAATTCTTTATTGTAGGTGTTTGATTATGCAAATTCATAACATGATTCTTCCATCTACAATGAACATGAGTAGCTAAATCCACAATAGGGTTGTGGGAACCATAAAGAACTAACAAAGTAAATCTAAATAATTTATAATCCTTGGAAAGTGTGCATGCATATATTATTTATCTCTTCGCTTTGATTGCTTTTTAACGATTGCAAACCTTAGAACTTTTCTTATTCTTACTTGTTGGACCAAAGGGGTAATGAATCAAAAAATAGATAAATAACATGATTCGATGTTAGCACACTCATCTAATCAACCTGAACGAACCAAGAGATGGTTGTACTAGGACAAGGTAAGGGTTAGTAATGCGACACCCGTAGGCGAACCAAGTTGCGTGGTGAAATTTGCCTAGTTGTTGGACCAAGGAATTAGGTGAATATAACTTACAAGTTCTTCATGCTACACCTATAATTATTAGGTTATACTGCATTGGAATTCATGGGGAATACAATACCCTAGTTACTTCTCTCACTGAATTTACAACACTTGCATTAAGTGTTTGATTTTATTTTAGGCTTAAATCATTGTTTTATATCAAACCCCCTTTCGAGAAATAAGCGATTAATTCATCTTAATTACTCTAAGTCTAGATTTTATTCCTCATGGGATCGACCTTAACCGTTGTTAGGTTCTATATTTGAACAGCGACCACTTATATCTTAATTGGGAGGTGTAGTTTAGGGATGATCAAATTTATGTGCCATTGCCGAGGAATACGACTTTTAGATGGGTTTAATTAGGGTGATTTGTGAGTTAATCCCTATTTCTTTAATTTTACATATTTTTGTTATTTTTGTTTCTTTTCAGTATACATGTGTAGTATATGCACAATACTCACAGTCGAGGCAATCCCTTGACTCCATTTGATCCAGAAATTCAGAGAACATTACAAAGAATGACTAAGGATAATGCTAATAATGATTCAAATATTGCACTCAACAGGAATAATCAAGACCCACCACCACTTGAGAAGGTGAATCCACTGCCTTAAGATAAAAAAACATTTGCTAATGAGTGAAATCGGTATAGACTTGATCCTACAACAATAGATGTCACATGAGCAATCGTGTTGCCTCCTCTACTTGAAGATACTAAGTTTGTCATCATAAGTGGGTTACTAAATATGTTGCAGCATAAAGGGTTGTTTGTGGGCTTACCATCAGAGGATCTACATAACCATCTACACAATGTTGTCTTCATCTGTAAGAGTATGATGGAAAATCAGAATCTGTCCATGGATGTCATTGGGCTCTATGTCTTCCCATTATCTCTCACAGGTGAAGCGACCACATGATTATTTGAACTTCCAAGGGCTCTATTACTATATGGGCAAAAATGCAAAAGCCTTTTTGGAGAGGTATTTTCCCAAGTCAGAGAAGCTGAACCTTAAGGATTAGATCAACAACTTCGAACAATTGTCTGGTGATTCCATAAGTGCTACATGGGAGCATTTCACTAAGTGCTGAGAAGTGTTCTAGACTATAAAATTATTTATGATTCCTTAGTGGAGATCTTTTATCAGGCTTTAGATGAAAATTACAAAGCAATAGCTGACACCATAACCAGAGGTTCTTTCTTGGATTGCACTTTTACTGACGTGGCTCAATGATTGGAGAAGATAGAAAAGACTAATCATGCTTGGGGCACATGGGAAAAATCTATGACAAAGAGTTTTTTCTCAGTCTGTACCAATCCAAGGCAAGTTAAGATCAATGAATATGTGATGCAAGAGTTAGCTCAAATTAGTACTAATGTTGGGTTGTTGATGAAGTAAACCAGGAGCGGGTGAATGTAGTTAGTCATCAACCACCAAGAGCACCCGTGTATGAGAAGCTGTGTTATGAGGAGGATACTTGCTTTGTGATTTATTAGATATGGGGTTTCTAGACCAATGCCCAAGGGTCCAACCAGGACTATTGGCACCAAGGTTAAGAAAATTAAGGTTAGAAACATAATAGGGATAATGCATATAGGGACAACAACTGAGGTGGATACTACAATAAAAATAGAGGAAATGACTAAGATGGTGATTGGGGTCACAGAGGTAGGTATAGAAATGGACCATATATGCCACCATAAAATTGTAATTCTAGAACTTGTAGTTCAAGGATTGAGGAGATGTTTGACATGTTGCTAAAGAAGATAGATGCACAAGATGAGACCTTGAAGGGGATGAAAGCTGACATATCAAGTATTAATTAGAAGATTGAGTCTTACTCTGTGGCTATTAAGAAGTTGGAGCAACAATTTGGTCAAATGTCTACACAGTTGAATCAATGTTAGAAGGGTACATTTCCAAGTTATACAACATAATATCTGAAGAATGATAGATAGTGTATGACAGTGACTACACGAGGTGGTAAAATGACGATCGACCCTCCAATGTTGGTAGTTAGTGATGTGGTTCGAGAGGAGACTATAGCTAGCAAGGATGCAAAAACTGGGGATGACAACGCAAAGGATGGGGTGAGCGATGAAGTGGTGACACCAAGGAAGTTGAAGTCCATACTTAGGCCTCCACCACCTTTCCCTCAGAGACTCAATAAGAAGGATGAGAAAGGGAAGTTTCAAAATTTCATTTCCATGTTAAAATAACTATCTATTAATACCCCTTTCATTGATGCTTTGGAGCAAATGCCTAGGTATGCCAAGTTCATGAATCACTTAGTGACTAAGAAGAGGACAGTGAGTCAAGAGCTTGCTCATGAACTTTACCATTGTGGAGTTATTGCAACAAGGTCCTTAGTATAGAAAAAGGAGGATCCCAAAGAATTCACCATACCTTGGACCATTAGAGTCTTCAACTTAAAAAGGCATTATACGACTTAAGAGCCAACATCAACTTAATGCCTTTTGCAGTGTTCAAGCAGTTGGGCTTGAGAGCCCCCAAGTCGACTACGATGCGATTATTGATGGCAGATAAGACTGTGAAGAAACTTGTGGGGATACTCTATGACATTCTAGTTCGAGTTGAGAATTTCATATTCCCTACAAACTTCGTGATACTGGATTTTGAAGTTGACTTTGACACCCTAATCATCCTGGGAAGGCCCTTCCTAGACATTGGGCCAACACTAGTGGACATGGAGTTAGGTCAACTCAAGTTTAGATTGAATGATGAAGAAGTTATCTTCAATATTTGTCAATCCATGAAGAGATCTTATGATCTGAAAGTTGTCTATACTATTGAAAGCATTGATGAAGTGCAACTTGAGGTACCAATTAAGAAAAGACTAGGTGTTAAAACTTTTGAGGTTGTGTTAATGAACTTTGAGATTGACAATATCCCAAACTATGATGAGATGGTAAAGGCACTTGGAGCACGTGGTTTCCATAGGCACAAACTCAAGCTTGAGTTGGACTTAAAAAATCTAGAGTCACCACCTACTAGATCATCCATTAAGGAGCCATCAATGTTGGAGTTGAAGCCTTTTCCAGCCCACCTGAGGTATATGTTTTTGGGAACTAACAATACTTTGCCTATGATTGTTGTTGTAGATCATAATGACAAACAGGTGGAGGCATTGATTTTGGTTCTCAAAAGATTCAAAAGGGCTATTGGAGGGATGATTGCAGATATCATCGGTATCCCACCTGGAATATGCACTCAAAAAATTCAACTTTTCAAGGATTATAAGCCGAGCATTGAGAACCAAAGATGTCTCAACCCACCAATACAAGAGGTTGTACGCAAAGAGATCATTTAAGTGGTTGGACGCGAGTATGCTATATCTGATTGCTAGTAGTGAATGGTCCGGTCTAGTGTGCTCCTAAGAAAGGAGGTATCACTGTGGTTCCTAATGCTAGAAATGAGTTGATTCCCATGATACCAATCATAGGTTGGAGGGTTTACAAGGATTATCGCAAACTTAATGCGTCTAGGGGTGTGCATCGATCGATTTGGTTCGATTTTATATATTATCGGTTCGGTTTATCAATTTTTGATTTTTAAATATGCTAACCCAATAACAAACCAATAAAATAATTTTTATCAGTTTTCAGTTTATCGGTTTTATGTCCTTAACGGTTCGGTTTTTGGTTTACCCGATAAGAACGATAATGAGAATTTGCATTAATA
>JBCEWC010012261.1:0-15992 GCA_038996855.1 Solanum aculeatissimum
ATAGGAAATAAAATATGTCCTTGGAAAAATGGGTCCAACACTTAGAAAAAAAATGAGGCTTATGAACAGTAAATTTGTTCTTTGGAAATTGCATTTCCTCGCAGATGGAATTTACGAAAATGGGCATAACTTCTTCGTCCGAACTCCAAATGTGGTGAAACGAAGTGCGTTGGGTAGCTAACTCAAAGGGATTTCCATGGATATGTTATGGGCCACCTAATTATTTGTGTCCTAAGAGATATGACCATCCAAAGTAGACCCTCGAAAAAGGCTTCACTTGAAAATTTCGGATTTTGATACGGTTGCTTTAAAATTTGGGTTAGACCCATTTCCCACTCAATTGGACCCCCTAAGAAAGAATATGAAGTCGAATTTTTGAAAAACAAAATGGATTTTTAGATATAGCTAAAACAAGTTTCCGGTAACTTTCGAAGCATATTTTTAGGAACTTTTTGGGTCGTTTCACAGGGTTACCCAGATGCGTCGACTCATCAAGGTTTAAGTTTAATTGAAGATCTCTTGTGGTGCATACGGTGATCACTTCCGACATTAGCCCAAAATTTTCCTATCTTCTTTGGTAATCATGTTTTCCATAACTCTAGTTGTGGGTTTAGCCTAGCATACTTGAAGAATCCAAATTAGAACAAGATGAAGAAGATATGATTTTCACTTACGATTGAGAGATCAACGAAATTACAACTTGCAATTGCAACTCACTGGATCAAACATAGCAAAAAGATTGCAGAAGTAGTATCTCAAGCAAAAATTCACCTTAGTCTATCCTTAGCCGTCTGTAACAACCTAAAAACGACCTAATAAAAATGTACTTATATGATTTAAAACAAATCCTAAACGAAATATAAAAACTGGGCGTCGGCACGCTAAATTGACAACTACACGGACCATATAAGGTTCAACGGTCCGTATCACCTTCCGTCTGAATCTCCTTAGCACCTGGGCTTCACCTGTTCATCAGATAGCTTACTGTCTCAGTTCACGACACGCTGTAACGGACCATGTACCCTCACATGGTCCATGTAACCAACTGTCTGACTTGCCTTGGTATTTATCTTGAGTGTACACTTTGGCCTTGATTCTGTGATGTTTAACGGTGCATGAAATGGTTCGTCAACCTGCCAACGGCTCGTCACACGCTCCGTTCACTTAAACTTAGCCTCAATTCTTTGGCAACTTCATGGTCAACGTTTTGCCTTGTTTCACGAGCAGGTACACGGCCTATTAAAGAGTACACGGGCCGTCAATCCTTCCGTGTGATCAACCTTATCTTATTTTCAGCACACTCTGCTTTGGCCCTTCTCTGCCACTTCTCACAGCCAGCCTCACGGCCCGTGCAAAGTCACACGGCCCGTGGTGCTAACTATTTGAGGCTATGATTTTCCCAATTTTGGGCATTTCCTTCCTTTATCAATGGTGCTTGTGTCTTGCCTGATTTTCCTGAAAATGCACTATACAAAACATTAAACGCACACAATTTGCTTGAGAACTTGCAAATATTTCACTTTAAAAACGTTAAATGATGAACACTTTTGCGACTTATCAACACCCTCAACTTAAAATCCTTGCTTGTCCTCAAGCAATAACACACAAACATAAACTCCCAATAGGTAACATGCAACAATCCCTGCATTAGTCAGAATCACACTTCAAACACCATTTTCACATGCGCATACACCCTAACAGACTTATACAACTCTAGATAAGCATCATACTAGGTCTAGCTGATCTTTTTATACTTAAAATTCATAATGGTTAGCCAGGGAAGCATAAAGAGCGTGCATGGATGGTTCCCTAACCACAAAGAAGTCTCACACACAGTATATGTTTGAAACAGAGACTGTAATGTAGGCACTCACGCTCCCAACAAATGCTCAATTAACACACAATATGTAGCATAAGCTTATCCTTATTTTCACCACCTTGGCTCTTGAACAACCTTGTTAGGATCACTATTGAACTTTCATGGCTTGTAACGTAGGCTCAGGTTAGGGAGTGGTATATTTAGGATCAATAGTGACTAACTCGACCCCTCCAAAACGCTACTTAGACTTAGCCCTTACTTCTTACTACCAAATTCTAGTTCTCCCCTATCTCCAAACATTTTGGGAAGCATCACCATTTTTATTTTTATTTTATTTTATTTTATTTGAATTTTTTTCACCTTTGCTCCCCATTTTTTTCTTCGTATTCATTTTCAATCACCATTTTCCTTTTGTTCCTAACTTTTCCTAAAATAGCCACCCTCAACTTAGGTTTTTTGCCTATATTGAGGTGCACAGTGTCTTTCTGACAGGACCAGGGCCAATAAAAGCCACCCTCAACTAATGTGAGGTTCATGATGTCCTTTGAGAGACCAGGGCCAATATCAGGGCTTTCATCAATGTAGGCAAGTTGAGTTGGGTGATTGCAAAGAAACGATTCAATACGACTCAAATTCAGGTTCAAAGGGACACTTTCATTTGGTTGATCAATTTAGGCTAAGTGACTTTTCACAAAAAATGGCCTAAGATCCTTTCCTAATTCAGTCATTCGAGCCTTTCAGCGGGACTATCCGGGCAAGTTCTAGTTTACAAGTGTGCCAATTGAATTCAAATAGTATGCTCACACGCACATGGCACACATCCTACGCTAACTAACTCCAGCTAACCAAAGTGTTTTTCTCGCTTATTCAAAATCATCTTCTAGACAATATGCATAACCTTAGCACATAAATCATACAAACTCATTAGGGCATAATGCATGCACCCGCTATCATTGTGATTATCATCATACCAACTTAGGATTATTACAAAACCTATTACAGACCATATGTTTATGCAAATTACAACCTACACATACCAGTTCTACTAGATAGATCACCTGAGAGAAAAGAAACATGGCAACAAAAACTCCCAGGAGACAGGAATGTCCCACCCCTTCCAAAAAGAAGGTGCATTGCCCTCAATGCACAGAAAGTAGATAATAGAAGAATAACAGGGGCGAGGACATACCTGGGACACACTAGGTGTAGGGTTAATCCGATACATCAGCATACGACCCTTTCGTAGGGTCGTCTCCCCAACTTGTGGTCCACCGGCAGACGTACTTCCTGACGCCAAAGAAAGTAGATAATAGAAAAATAACAAGGGTGAGGACATACCTGGGACACACTAGGCGTTGGGTTAATCCGGTACATCAGCATGCGACCCTCTCTTAGGGTCGTCTCCCCCAACTTGTGGTCCACCGGCAGACGCACTTCCTGACGCTTCAACTTGGGCTGCCTTTAGCACTAACCTCTCCTGCTCTTCCTGTAATGCTGCTGCTCGCCGACTGGCCCAAAGTGCTTTTTGCAACTATTTGGCCTACGCCTCTTGAGGATCCTCCGGCGGGCTATGGCGTTGTTGAAATTTTTTGTCCTTCCCTCTTCTATGGGAAGGTTCAGATGGTGCCATAGGGGCTGCCGCAGGTGCAAGAGGCATTGCATCCCATAAACCCTCCAAAGAAAGGGTAGGAGCAGAGGTTGAAAAGATGTCCATGAATGACTCCGCAGGTATAGGTGGAGGGGGGCATTATATTTGTCCATGAGCACGGCTACTTGGCTTTTCAACTCGATAATTGTGGTAGCTATGTTGGAGGCCTCCCTCCACGACAGATTGTTGATCTGCTCCTGGAAGTATGTCTCCAAGCCATTAATCTGGGAATGGAGGACTGCAATCTCCTTGCGCCACTCGGTGAGGGTTGACTCCGCATAATTCTGGAGGACCTGCAGCATGCGCTCCACTATCTTATCAACAATAGCCCCTGTCTGCCGCTGCTCATTCACTAGCCGGGTCAAGAACTCATAGGGCACATATACATACCCTGGTGCATCCCTCATCTGGGAAGATCTACCCCCATCCTGCTCTGGTGCACCGCCTATCGAAGGTATCCTTGTAACTCCCTCTAAGTCCATGGGCTGAGGTGGGTCTGCTTGTGGGAACACTGGCGGTGCTCCGTAGCGTGACGTCCTTGTCTGGAAGAAGGGGTTGTTGACATATTTGATCAAAGTGATATTTACCCCCGCTGTTGGATAGGTCTTCCGGTCTAAGTATCGCGTGATGGGAACCTGGGCCCATCGGCAGAGAGCTTTGATGAGGCACAGAAATGGCATGGCCGATCGCTCACTGAGGGCCCTATCTCTCATCTCTGTAGCTATGACCCGCTCTGCATTTATAGGATATCGGGCTATGAGGCATGCGACTAGGGAAGCCTGCGACAACTGAAGAATTTTGTCATTGAGCTGGGTCGCAGACGAGCCCGCACCACAGACCACCAAAACTTAGCCTGAAAATTTAGGAAGGCTTTCGTAATGGGGGTCCATGGGTCATTTATCCAAGAAGCCTCAACACCCTGCAAAGTAATTTTCTGCGTGATCCATGTCAAAATGACAACTTTGGAGGCAGGGTCAGCTAATAAGGCGGACTCAGAAACCTGATGGACTTTTGCAGCATAGAGTCCGTCCACTGGCGGTTTGTACTCTGGGCCATGTAAGAAGCGGTTGATATTTGCCTCAGAGATATCCACCTCTTGTCTCCAAATGGTCAAACTGGGTAGAGGTCGCACATTTCCAGCCATGTACCTCTGCAATCGCCGTGTACCACCCCCCACTGCATTGAGCAGATCTGCCGTGTATGCTGAGTAGAATTCCTAGATGAGGGTAGGCCCATAGAATCCAGGCTTCTGGGTCATCCACCCAAACTCGTGGAACTCAAATGTGGCTTTGATATTCGTTCACTTTCACTTAGCCTCAATGCCTTGGCAACTTCATGGCCAACTTTCTGCCTTGTTTCACAAGCAGGTACATGGCCCGTTAAAGTGTACACGGGCCGTCAATCCTTTTGTGTGATCAACCTTGTCTTATTTTCGCCTCACTCTGCTTTGGCCCTTCTCTGCCACTTCTCACGGCCAACCTCACGGCCCGTGAAAAGTCACGCGGCCCGTGGTGTTGACCGTTTGAGGCTATGATTTGTCCAGTTTTGGGCATTTTCTTCCTTTATCGATGGTGCTCATGCCTTGCCTGATTTTCCTGAAAATGCACTACACAAAACATTAAACGCACACAATTTGCTTGAGAAATTGGAAATATTTCACTTGAAAAGCGTTAAATGATGAACACTTTCGCGACTCATCATCTCCAAAGAGATTTTTTCCACCCTTGTAATCTGCAACAAATTTGAATAAATATTTGTTGTCAGTCATGTGATTTGAACACGCACTGTCAAGATACAATTTCCCTTTAGATTTAGTGTGATGTTCCTGCAAAATGAGATCAATTCTGACTTTTAGGTACCCAAGTATTTTTGGGTCCATTCTGGTTCGTAGTATCTTTAATTCTCCAAACCATGTTAGATGGCTTTGAGTGACGAAATATGCATCTAGAGTATGTGTGACCAGATTTTTCACAATAATGATGAGTTTTTACTAGATTTGTCTGAGCTAGAAAGACTAAAAAATTCACTTTGAGAACTAGTCAACTTATAAGATATGTTAGGACTAAAAAAAATTTGCACATTTTTAAAACGATTTTTAAGATCAGAATTTTCTTCGTCCAGAAGATCTCTGTCAACAACACAAACTTCAAGTTTGATTTCTAAAATATTTTTCTCATCTTGAATTGATCTAATATTCTTAAAGGATTTTTTTTAAGTCTATAATGGCTCGATCTAGCAGAGCTCTCAACTCCAAACAGGTTTTTGCAAAAATCATTTTTTACCTGGTTGGTTTCACCAATTGCCATGAAGCACATATTTCCAGATTTTTCTCGATCATATTCAGAAGTGTCTTCGTTGCTCCAGCTGCTGAAGGCTTTATTTTTGTTTTGTCCATGAAAGTATCTTCTTTTGACTTCAAGACATTCACTTGCAATGTGTCCAAATTTTCCACAGTCATAGCACCTGCCATCATTTTTGTTGAAGTTAGTAATTTGTTTATTTTTTGAAAAGTCTTGCTTACCTCTTCGTTGATTTTTGTTGCGCCTTTAGGTCTCCATTACTAATGTAGTGATTAGTGAAATTTCATCTTCATTTAGATCCTCTTCCTCCTCTTGAGTTTCATCAGAGACTTTGAATGTAGCTGATTTTTTCTTATCATCTTCTTTTCTCTTTTTTTTTAGATGAGTCTTCTCAAATGCGATCAGATCACCCCTGACTTCATCATATGAGAGGCTCTTAAGATCCATGCTTTCAAGGGCAATGATTTTGGCATGTCATTGAGGAGACAGAATTCTGAGGATTCTTCTAATGTGTTCAATGGGAGGATATTCTTTTCTAGTCGCTTTGAGTTCACCAATGATCTTATTGAGATGTGCAAACATGCTTTTAACTTATTCACCTTCCTTCATTTGGAATAGCTCATACTCATAGAAAAGAAGGTTGACAATTATTTCCTTGACCTTGTCAGTTCCTTCATAGGTGACTTTCAGTTTGTCCCATATTTTCTTGGCAATTTCACAAATAGAGATCTTTTCATATTCCTATCAACTAATGGCATTGTAGAGAATGTTCTTTGCTCTGCAATTGATTTGAATAACTTCCATTTGCTCATTTATGTAGTTCTCCAGATTAGGTATGATTGGTGTCTAACTTCCTTCAGAGATTGACAAACTCTCAGTTGTTGGTTTAGCCACAACAATGGGGATGTCATCAAGTTTGATAACTCTCCAGACCTTGACATCATAGAACTTTATGAATGTTTCCATTCTTATTTTCCAATGAAAGAAGTGATTCTCATTGAAGTAGGGAGGTCTGGTTTGAGAGGTTCCCTCTTGAAGCAAAGCACCAATGGTTTGATGTTGATTTTCCATGATCTTTTCTCACCTGTGGTTAGACAGGTGAGACCAGACTCTGATACCAATTGAAAGTGCGAAGGGGAGGGGAGTGAATTGAATTTTCTTCTCTTTTCACTTAGAGTTATTTCCAGTTAGTCAACTAGTTTGAGTAATGGTCGACTAGGATCAAGAAAGCTAAAGGCGGAAATTTAAGTGCGTAAAAGGAAATTAACACCGAATATTTTTATACTGGTTGGGATCCAAAGTGGATCTTAAGTCTAGTCCCCTTGGGTTGCAAGGGATATCTCTTCAAGCCTTTGAAAGTTGAGATTACAGAAATTTAAACTTAAACTACTCTCTCCCTTTTTTTTTTTGTTTTTTTTATACAATCCTTTCTTTCAAATTCTTTTCTTCTTTTCTCTCTCTTTTTTCTTATACAGTAAATCAAAAACAAATTACAATGTTTTTCTTAAAGATGAAGAGCTTGATAAAAATATTGATTGTGTAGGCTTGTATATTTCTTGAGATATCCAGATGCCTCCTTTTATTTAAAGAGATGACATCCCAACGTATTTGATCCTTGAAATCAGACAATGGTGATTCCTTCTTCCAAAGATAAGGATAAGGTTGTAGGATAGGCAATGATCTGATCTTTTCCATATTTGTGCAGATCTATGTCAGAGAGAATCTCTTTTTGATTAATCCTGATTGATTCTTCTGTTGAGCATTTCCTTACTTATTTCCTAATTACTTGGTTGATTCATTCTTTTTCCAAATTAGGCGCACTTAATTGATTTCTAGATCTCTTTGATTATAACAACCCTCCAAGTTATTTCTGTGTTTCCTCAATTATTTTATAAATTTGAGTTTGTGCATAGTGACCTCGGGTCATCCTGACTCTTGTCGGTATTGTTAGTATAACTGTTTAATGAATCATTAAATAATCCTATAATATTTTTCATCCAGAAGGTCGATGTTGGTCTAGGAGGACCTTTCATTCAATTTTCGGAGCTTCTGGGTGTGTTTTAGTCCTTTTGATAGATTTTGATATCGGGAAGTGGGACCCATATTAGGACAAACCGACCTCTGATAGGGATTTCAACTACACTGTTGAGTCCAAAGTACTATTTCCGATCAGATTTCATATATGGATTATATTTTTCTGACTTTGAATGAGGTCGGAGCGTCAAAATTAAGTTTGAGCGCTAAAAAAAATAAAGGGGTAACGCTTACATGACCCAATGAGGGACTGCCACGTGGAGTCGGTGGTCGTTTTGCTACTATTACATATTGCGATTTCAAATTTTTGAAATATGATTTCTTATCTATTTTGAATTCTATTGTGGTAAAATTTGAATTTGTTTTGTGTATTTTTGCGAGGCGCACGCCGTGGTAATGTCAGAATTAATTGATAGAGCTCCGTTTGGCACAAAAGTCTAATTTTAGTTGTTGTCTTGTTGTGTTTTTTGGGGAACTTCGTGTTATGATATCTTGGCCATTTGTTATCAGAATTAAGTTAAATTTGGGTCTAACGCTAATACTTTTTGATATCTACGCCGTAGTATGCTCAGATTCTATTAATTTGACTATATTTTTGCGTAATCTAAGGACAAAGCTGTTGTATAATTCGATAAGAAATGTCACTCCATCTTTGGGTTGTTTTTTATTGTTTGGATCATGTTTTATGCTCAATATTTGGCTATATACTCGGGATGGTATAAGGATTATTTTATAGGGGTTGTTTCGGTATTTTGAGTGTGGGCCTCATTTTCCCCCTGTTTTAGTTGTAGTTATCGAACCTTCCTCATTTCTTGAGATATTATAGCCAAAATAGTTGTATTGATATTGTGATCTATGTTTTGACAGTTGAGCGACATTTGAAGGCCATCAAGAAGGGAAAAACTCACGTGGACTAATCCTGCATTTGCCTTCCAGGTGGGTTAGGCTTCTCCTTCCCCTAGACGAGCTTAAACATGTATTGTATACCTGTATATATATTTGAGAATCATTAAATTGGAGGCTATAAATGCTAATTGAGATTGTGATCATTGTTTGGACACGGTAGTAGCATTATCTGTTGTAATAAATGGGTTTGGTACTATTTGGGGCTATGAAAAAATCTGATAAAGGCTGAATCTAAATGTGTACCACGTGATTGACATATGTGCCTATCCAGTCACTTCTGACAGTATGAATTGTCTGATGTGAGATGCACATTATAATTTTGAGGGATTGGTTTCTTGTTGTACTCCTGATGACATGTTGAGGCTCTGTGTTGTGATTTTATCGACATATTGTGCTCCTGACTACCTATGTACTGGATTGTGATTCTATTGGTGAGGTGTGTGTTGCACCCTGGGGGTTAACTAGATTTCTTGTTGTTGATCTGGATATCTGTTGCTTTATCAGATGGGTTGCTTATTGATTATTCCTGGGCTCGAGGACTAGTTGACTATTTTTGGGTTTGAGGCCCAGTTGACTATTTTTGGGTTCAAGGTCCTATTGATTATTCCTGGGTTCGTGGCCTAGTTGACTATTTTTGGGTTCGAGGCCTAGTTAACTATTTTTTTGGGTTCGAGGCCTTATTGATTATTCCTGGGTTCGAGGCCCATTTGACTATTTTTTTGGGTTCGAGGCCCTATTGATTTTTCCTGAGTTCGAGGCTCTGAGTGACAGTTAGAGGTTCGAGGTACGGGGCAACCATTAGGGGTTTAAGGCCCCATGTGATATTGCATCCTGCACTGGTTGAGATTTCATACCATCTATACTGACCCCTTTACCCGTCCACCTATACATACCCCTTTTGTGCGTGGGTGTACCTTCTAGGATTATGGGGGCACAGTTGGTATACATGCATAGACACTAGGGCCTCACACCCATGTTCGTCACTGTACCTCGACCATGTGGCAGTGTGACATAGTTTTGGTTCAGGTTTTGTCAACTGGTATCATTGTACGTTGTGAGTTTCGTTCTGTTGGGGGCTCCATGGTTCTACAAACTTGGTTATCATTGCCCCAAGATCAGATAGCTAGCACTGTATCATTTTATCGCATGTATTCTTAATGTAGTTATTATATTTCACTTAGCCGGCCGTGGATGCCTACTGAGTACCTACCATCTGTATTCACCCTTATTTTCTGCATCTACTCATGGTAAAAATCCAGGTACGAGCGATGACCGCTGATCTAGGGACACCGTAGACGCTTCAGGAGACTTTTGGTGAGCGCTAACAATTTTTTGAGATCTTTTGTAGTCCCTTTATTTCTCTTTGAGAGCTTTCGTAATGGCGACCATCTTTTGTATGCAGATATTGGCCTTGTCCATTTCTAGTTTTGGTTTGTATTGTATTGTACTATTCTCTATGTATATATTTTTATTTCTGATACTATAATAGCTCTGTACAGATGATTAACAGGTCCTGGAATGGGTTGTTGCTAGCTTGGGTTGTATGTTGGTTGCTATTGTTATGCTTAGCTAATAGGACAGGTACTATGAGTTTTGGATTGGCTTTCCTGTAGGTGGGATCTAACAAGCACCATCATGACCTGAAAGGTCAAGTCGTGACATTGATTTAAATCATTCACTGATTTCGACGCTTCTTGGATCTTCTTGATGGATTTGCTTCAGTATTAAATCCTTCATCCTTTTGAACTTGTTTCCTCTTTTTGTTTCCTATTAAGTCATCATCAAAATAATATCCAGATCTTTGATTTTGTTTGTTTGCTTGATTTCCTGATCTCGTAGATTTTCTCCTTGATTATTTTCTTGACTTAATCTTTGTTTGATTGATTTACTGATTCCTTCCTATTTCGCGTCGCTTGATTGATTCTTGATTTGTTGACCTCTTTTTGATTGTGATCCTTGATTGATTCTTGATTGATTTTCAATCTCATCAAATTTGTTGTTTTCCTTCAATTCCGCAATCATAGGATCCGAACTGATCTTATCAAATTTATTGTTTTCAAGTGTAGTCCATTGTATTTGTTTTTATGTTATTTCCACCATATGCACTGAATTTCCATTGGTTTGATTCCTACAAGTGATCATCATCAAAATTAAAGAATATTAACACTAACATTATCCAGTCCGACGACTCTTAGAAATTGTTTGCACCTAGTGGGTTTCGAAGTTGAGACCTTGAAAGGGAGCAAACCCTAAGGCTCATAGGAATGTTTTTCTCTTCTTTTCTTTTGTTTTGGCTATATATTTGTAATTTCACTTTTTAAGAATGTATTTGACTGAAGGGTATATTTTTTCCTTTAGTGTATGAAATAAATAACATCATTTCAATGGTGCATAAGACATGTATAAACAAACAATTGATGTCTATAAGATATTCTAATTTCAAAGTATTAATAATTATACTTTTTGCACCTTAAATTTGAAATATTTATAAAGAATTGCTTTACATGTGCTTTTGGATAAAATTAATTTTTTTGGACACATTTTATTAAAATTATCATGAGATCCAAAGCTCAAAGTTAAAAATTATCCACCAAAATGCTTAAGAAGTTAGAAGATCTTTTAACCTTCAACTAAATATTACTCCTACTTATTTTTTATACAAAAAATGTAAAATATCTTTCAACAAGGTTTTAACCGTAAAAATATCATTATGTTTTTCACTAAATTAAAATTTGATTAAATATTTAAGTAATATTTTAATTATATAATATTAGAATTTGATTATCAACAGTTGCACTTTAATTCTTTAGTTATAATATAATAAATTCCCTGAGCTATAAATTTGAATTACTTGAATTGCATTTTACGTATCGAGATGGAGATTGTTAACTTCTACTAATCAATGTCAACATTTTATCTTCTTGAAACGTGTATCCAATAACTATTCTTTTAATTTTAACAAATGCGTTTAAAATGGAATAACGATAAATGAAGAACTGTAATAAATGTAGGTAATGAAAAGTTGTAACCACTAGGACAATCATCTCTCTAACCATTTATAAGTAGTAATATCTCTAAACAAGAGATGATAAACATAAAAGAAAAATAATGGGACATCATTCTTGCAACAACAAGTAAAGAGTTAAAAGGGGCCCCTTATTTTTTTGGAAAAAGTTTTCGGTCCCACATTCAATATGACTCATTATATGGTAACTAAATAAGAAAGAAAGGACCTTTCTTAGACCTCTTGATAAAGTTCAAATAATAAATCACAAAGGAAAATTTTTCTAAGCAAATTTACTTTGCAAACACTTTAAAAGACTTAGATACCCTTTACTTCTTTTTAATGCCAAAAAACATGTTGAAATCTCTCTTTTATATAATAGAAAATTGTTGAGGTTTACTTGTGGGTCTGTTTGAGGATACTAACTTCTCTGTCATTCATACTAAATGTATTACAATTATGTCAAAAGTTATTCAACTTGAGAGATTGATCACCAAAGTAAGTTTGTTGATCGTATTTCTACTTTATTCTATGAGACATAGAAGTTAGTCATAGGGAAGTGGCCTCTATGTTTGTTTTTGCTACTTTATTTTGTTTTTGAAACAAATATAAAACTTATATATTGAAATTACAATAAGGAGAGGACTAAATGCAAAAAAATTATCCTTTTGAGTTGGCTATACACTATCAACATTAATCATATTTGCTTTTATTATTTTTTAATATTATAAACTAAAACACAATTTTAAAAAAATTTCATGTGATTTTTTAATAGTTTGTACTCATTGTTATAGAATCCACGTGCAACACACATACCCAAACACTTGTACTAATAATAGGACTGAAGTATTTAGTATCACGTGTAGATTTGCCTGGACTTGGATCAATTTTTAGTTATGTTACGTTGTAGAAGGTTCTTCCACAAGAAGTCCCGCTTTGATACACGATTTCGCTTCTACATTTGGCATCCATGTCTATTCTACATTTAGTTTTTCTTGAAAACAGCCGAACAGAAGTACAAGGAGAAGGGAGAAGAAAGAATGATATCTCCTTTTTTGAGCCAACCTCATGGTTTATTTGATAACATAAATGAGTGTCTCGATAAGATTTGTTAAGAAAACTCTTTGGCCTTTTCTTTGTAAAAAAAGAACTCTTTAGCCTTTCAGCCCAAATTTTGAAGCAATAAGTTATTAAATTTTAAAACTTAAATTTCTCAAGGTCTAGACCCACATGATTTGAATAAAAATCGATCTCTTTTATAAAAGTTTCTTTAAGTGTTGCTTTAGGGCTTGTTTGGAAAGTCACCCTGGTAATTTGATTTGGTGTAATTGTGTGTAATTATACACTATCTAACCTATTTGGTTAGGTAGGTAATTACTTGCTTCTGCCATTGAGGCAATTGTCACAAACTACCTGAGTAGAGGGACCTACCACAAGGGCAAGCACAACAACAAACGTCCTAGTAGATAACTGGCCATCAGTTTTGGCTGGGACATCTACTAGGACGTATGTTGGTGTTATTGCCACTATGGCTGGTCCCTCTACTCAGGTATTTTGTGGCAAACAATTGCCTCAATGGAAAGGTCAAGGTCCTAAGTGTCTTCGCACTCAACATTAAGATCTTTGATATTGATATACAATTACACCTACTTGTTCAACACTATACTTCGATTCTGCCCTTCTAAAAGGAACATCAGCTCTTTGGTAAGAAGATTGATGGTGTAGAAATTAAGATCTTTGATATTGATATACAATTACACCTACTTGTTCAACACTATACTTCGATTCTGCCCTTCTAAAAGGAACATCAGCTCTTTGGTAAGGAGATTGATGGTGTAGAAACTATTGTTGATGTTGATGCCTGAGAGTGGTTTTATTGACTTGAAGGATTCAGATGATGATGCTTTAAATGCTTTCCGACATAAGAATAGACTCGTACCTTCTATTTTGACATTACAACATGTTGGTGTATATGCATTTTATTATTAAAATAAAATATTAAGTGCATATATTAGTGGTATAAATTATGGTCAAAATAATTATTTGTTCTTGTAACTTATATGACCTTAAGTTCTTATAACTCTTATGGTCATCAGTTTCTAGTAACCTATATGACCATTAGTGGCTTATAACTCATCTAACCACTAAGTTATGTTCTACCTCATTATGCCATATATATAACTCTTATGATATTCAAGGCATAATTTCTCCATTCATTTACCTACATTACTATCCACATTAATCCTATTCAAGACAAGGATGAATTCTCATCTATAAATGGTGATGTTTCTTCCTTTGTGAAAAATGCAAAATGGAGAGGAAAAATGTGAAGTGTGTATAATGAAGTTAATGTGTAGTGAAGTGTGCAATAGTGAAAGAGAGAATTGAGACAAAGAAAATATTCTAAGTTTTTAATTATATTCGCTATACAAAAGAGAGTAATTGTATATTGAAGGAAGGTGCTCTTGTTGTGGAGTTTTGGACTCTTCAACTAATCCGGAGTTGTTTGAGTCATACAACGTTGTTGGGCTATTGTATCCTGGAAGGGACAAGTCAAGAGACATACTACTAGATCGGTGTAGATTATGCCACAGTGGGCTTCAATTTTGTTAAAGAGAGCGAGATATCTGAGCCACAACTTGAATGAATTTTTATTAAATTTTGTCATTTTATTTTCAGTTGCAATCTATTGTATTTGTGGTATATTACACCAACAATTTTAAGGAGATTCATGTTTTTGTTACAGTTTGAAAAGTGTGGATGTCATTATAGGAGATTTCAACATCATTCCGCTTCATTGTCTCTCTCCTCAGGAGATGAAAGAGAAGAGATTTACGAGTAACTGTATATTTCTACTTGCTCAATTCAAGCGGAGAAAAGGTAAAGAAGAAAAAACTTTTTACCTAATAAATTTTATGAATAAAGTGATATTTCTTTTCCTGAACACAGTGATATTTAAATTCTAAAAATAGTGGCGTTTCATGAAATGGAAAAAAATCATTGCAAAATTGTGATTTTTGCATCTTTGAGAAATGCTCTAAAAAGAGTATTATAGGTGCATATCTTTATTTTGAAATAAAGCACATGTTATTTTTTGCAAATGATTTGGTGAGTTTTGGCTCTAATATGTTATCAAAGAAATAATTTAAAAAAATGTTGAGTAGCCATATTGATATGAAATATTTGGGTGAGATACCATAAAATATGTGATGGAGTTTTTCTTTTCAAGTCACATTATGTTGAGAAAATTGTGAAAGACAACTTTGTTGGTTGTATAAATCTTGCAACTCCTTTAATTTAGTTGTATGAAAATAATGTGACAAAGAAGAGAAGGTGTTTGCTAGTCTGAAAATATGAGATATATGACTCACAACTTAATTTGATTGTGTTTGCAGTAAAAGTACTTAGAAGGTACAAGCAAACTGGATGAGAAAATTTGGTGATATTTGTGGGAATGAGAAAAGTAAATAATTATTTACTAACTCTACCATGGAGGTTGAAGTAAGAAACTCAACTAGTACAAAAAAAGTGAATTGATTTTATTATATCAAACACTTTACTTTGAGAAATTAATTTTTCTCGTTTTGTTGAATTGTGATAGCACAAATATTATTGGTAGTACAAAAATCATTATTATAATGATAAATTCAGACTCATGGTAAAAAACACAATATTGTGAGGTCATATGGATCATTGGTATACCATTGAAGGGGATGAAATTGAAGCCTTTAAATCCTGAGTCATATATGAGGAAACTCAACTTGGGGACTAGAGATCCTATAACCAGGTTAAATAGGAAAAACGAATCATATGATACCTTGTTATGAAATGCACTAATAAAATTAAATTTTATTCAATCCCTATGATGTAAGTGCATTTATCCTATAATGATTTGTAGAGGTCAAGTCTATACACTATTAATGAAAATTTGTATCTCATATGAGTGGGGTGTTAAAGTAGGAGCACTCTTGACAGATTTCACCTATGTGAGTGTGAAAGTAGGTCGTTTTCTATGAGAATGAGCTTGTTCTAAAAAACACTCATGAAAATTGAGATTGCACAAGGCAATAATGTGTTGGATATTAAAGCGTATGTCAACACCTTGATTATTGTGTGTAAGCAATAATACTTTATTTCCCTTAAGCAGTCATAGTTTCAAGTCTGAGACCACTACTGACTCTAGAGTAAGGTTATTACTCCCTCCGTCCATCTTTACTTTGCCCCTATACTATTTTAGGATGTCCAACAATACTTGTCCAGTTTATGAAATCAAGAGATAAT